>JAJMHP010000065.1:0-90137 GCA_030583235.1 Metschnikowia lunata
GAGATTTCATCACCATTAAGTATTTTGGAGATGGACATTCCATACAGGTCACTACAGGCCTAGACCTTACCCGGAAGACTACGTATGACTGGTCAAGTGGAAAGAGACGGAAAGACCCTTAAGAGTGACCTATGCAGTATAAAGCCTATATGAACAACGAAGTTGTTCATCCGGCATAGGCTGCTTGGTCTCTCAACAATTATAGTACTGAGCGCTACATAAATGTGAAACCAAAAAAGACCTTGGAATGTACCGAAGCTCGCCCGGCAAGCTGACGGAACCCTTGAACAAAAGTGCTCGAGAAATGAAAAAGAACTGAACCCATCAAGAAGTGAATCATCAACGTGTCGACGTAAATCGCACGCGAATCGTCATCGTGCATCTCCAACGTCAATCGCAACGTGAGTTACTAGCCACACTGAAGCTAGCTGGTTGCCTAGTCCACGTTGGAGAGCAAGTAATAGTACACAATTAATCATCATGTCTTCAAGAGCTCCGACGCAACCATAACGAGAATCTTCGACTGATTGAACGCCGGGTACTCTGTTCTGGGAACAATGGTTCTTCCTTTTCAACCACAAGGTCCTCTGTCGTGATACCCGAGTCCAAGGGTAATGCCACAGCAGGCGGCTCACGAGGAGTACAAGCGGAAACTTGAGAAGCACTCATATGACTCTTGGCATTGGCGAAATCCGAAAGCCGTTTCCGCTTGCTCTCGTGGCGGGTGATTTTGATACTTTCCAGGTGCTGGCTGCAAATCGAAGAGTGCCTGGATATCTCTCTTTTTTCCGTCTCAAGAAGCTGTGGTGTGTCTGACTTCTTCACATTGAGTACGTCGTCACATGAAGACGATTTGAATTGTTGTGGGCGAGCAGGGAGCTCGTCACGTGAGCTTGAAATCTCGTCATAAATGGGTAGTCTCTCAGAGGAGGATTTGCCCGAGCTCTTGGACATAAACGAGAACCGTTTGGAGCGGTTGGCTGGTGACGAGTACGAGTCCCAAAATGAGTTGAACTTTTGCGAGATAGACGAACGGCGGCGGCCGTCAAAAGATCCCGAAATCGAGATTCTGGGGGGCGTCGCTTGGTGTGACGAATATTCAGTGGGCGGTGATGTGGACATGGATTCCAGTCCAACCAAAGAGCCGCTATCGGTGGCCGGATTAAACTCGTCATAAGGCCCAAGAAGCGATAACGCGGACCGGTACTTCGTCACAAAAGCGTCGTAGTTATCCAACAAAAACTCGAGCAACGCCTGGTACGACTGGAGTTCCGTCACCACCCATGTTTCAAAGAGGTACTGCTGGAATACAATGGCAAGGTTAGCGTTAGGCATGCGTGTTTGGTCCTGGTGGGTTGAAACGCACTTTAGCACCGACAAGTAGTAGATGAAAAGGGCGTTTTTACGCGCCAGATTCAGGGACACCAATGCAGTCACAAGCGAGTCGAGTTTTTCCCCAGCACTATCCGAAGCCGTATAGGGAGCGTCCACAGACTCTTTTAAAACAGACTCCAATCCCGAACTATACGAGGTAGACGCGCTCCGGTACGATTCCGACTCTAGAACGCTCGATTTGCTTTTATCGCCAGAAAATGGTTTGCGGAGTGTTGCAAGCACCGGCGACGGGAAAAGCCCACCAATACTGTGAAGATAGTCACGTGTGAATTTCTTAGTAATACCAGAAACGTCATGGGGCAACGGTTTCCCCTCGTCGAGCCACGTCTTGTAGGCAGCATAGTCGCCCGTCACGTCGCGCATGCGTTTGACGGAACCACTAATACGAAAAATGCCCTCCACGAGCCCTTTTTGCTGGATATAGTCGAAACAATCAACCAACAAACTGGGCACTTCAACAGTCAAGCCCTCAACTTCGATTTTTCGAAGAGGTACCTCCAGAACAGACCCGTGAGGCTCCTCCGCAGAAGGATACGACACAATCGACATGTTGTTTCAGTATTTTATCGCTGTTTTCAATTTTTTCAATTTTTTGTGGCCACGAAATGGTCAAGATTTTCCAGAGGCAGCAGAAGTCCAGGACCAAATAGCGTCTGTTGTTCCAACCAATTGAAACGAAATTCCAAGAGGAGATTCCAAAAGGGAAAAAGAAAAGAAGAAAAAGAAGAAAAGAAAAGAAGGGGCCCGGATTATTCTTGTAGAATCGGGGGCGCTTTTCAATCTTTCAATGTATCTGTCTTCTCTGTCAATAGTCTTCTCTGCTTGCCAGGTCACGCGCCAGGATTTCGCGGGGTAATGACGTGTGGTGGGAATATGAGGCCGGGTATCGTATTGGCAACGTAGCACGAGTGGAATTGCAAGAGTCAGGAAGTCACGATATGGAAAAAAAAACAATTAAAAGACTTTCTTAACAAGCTGGTTGAGGGGAAAAAAGAGTAGTTGGTTGTGGAACAGAAGAATTAGGCAGTTGGAAGGGAGGCTAAAGCCCATGGGCCGAGAAGCGCACCAGTTGCAGGCCTTGTACGTGCCCAGCGGCGGCCGCGGCGCGCAACATGCGGAGAGAATCTGCGGTGCATTGCTACGCGAAGAACCGTGCATGGTGCATTACAGCCCTGGCCGCAAAATACGCCGGACCTGGAAATCTTAGCACACATTATGCCCAGAAAAGGAAGTATTTTTTCTTTCCTCGGCCGCACTAATTCTGGAAAAGAAGAAGGGAGGTGAGGGTAAATATACAAATTTTAAAATAAGAGACCCAGAGTCACTCACACTTTTTGCCAACATTTTACAAACAAATGAATAGGGGTACAGTACCGGGTAAAGATGTTATATCCGCGAGGCGAAGTCGGGGCTTATCATGATGTCACCCCGACCAGCCCATTCAGAGGATGGCGAGCGCCAAAAAAAGATTTATCAAGTGGCGGGCGCGAGCATCTGCCGCCATATCTCGCAGAGTAAGCGCAGGATTGTGGTCTATATGCCAGCAGTCGCGCTTGTGGATGACCGCACTAGGCCCGAAATACACCGCATTGTAATTTTTCCGTCCTTGATGAGAGAAAGCTCAACCGCCAGATTCCATTGTTCTTATTTTGTCAAGACTTTCAGCCGCCACCTCTAGTGCGGAATAGGCCAGAATTTTATCAGTTTGATGATCCCACTGTTCGCGTGCAGCACAATGGACTTACTTAACAGCGATGCCGAGCTTCTCAATCAACTCCGTTGAAATAAAACCTTATTTGCTTAAGCGCGAGATGTATGGTGAAACACCGGAACAAACATATTACCTCAAGGTTTTCGCTTAGCCGATAATCAACTGCAAATCATTCGCCGGGTACTGAGAGTCGGCGCCCATAGCCTCGCCACTAAAGCAAGGCCCCTATTGATGGTCGCTGAAGATGGCTGGAATTCCGCAGATTCTTTCAAGTCGCAGGCTGTGCGTAGCGGTTTCCTTGAACATGGCTGAGGGTCTAGACCACTAGGTCCCGCCGCGCCCAGTGGCAGCAGCGTGCTCTAATCCGAGCCTCTGTACTGCATATACACCGAGGCGCGTGATCGTTGGCGTATGCCGTGCATTCAGACCCACATCAGACCACGGCCACACGCAAATCCCTCACACTTGCTCCTTCTGGCCACTTGGAATAATTTTGCTCAATTGGGGGTATTTCTGCACATAAGCCGTAAACCGGGACTAGACCGTTAGTCGGGCAGCCAGCCACATACTATGCAGAACGGTTCTGCCGGGCCAGCATTAACACGCGTCTGTCGACGCGTTTGATCGTAGAGCCCAGACGTCTAGTCCCTTTCTGCGCACAAGTCCCGCAGTATTGGCGCTTGAGCATTGAAACGAAGGATCAAAAACGAGAAGAAAAGATAAACAAAAACAATTAAGGGAAGAACTAACAATTTCGGTTGAGTGTGGATTGTTGCAACTCCACTCGTTTCAGTTGTTTTTCCTTCTCTGTTTCTTTTTTTTTTTTCTTGTTTTCTTTTCCTTTTACTTCACTTTTCACCCGTCTTGGTCGTAATTTGGTGTCGCCTCACCTAGCTAGAATAGGATATATCTTTCAAATGTAATCCCGCCTCACCACATCAGCCAAGTTAATGCAGGAAGCACTGGATGGCGCCCCTATATTGGCTCACTTTTTTCCGCCTAAGGGCTCAGTTTGTCCGTTTTGAGCTAAATTCCCACTTCTCGCTACCGCACGACCATGCAACGTTTGTTTGAGCCTCGAGGCCTCGGAATGAGACTTTGCTGGACGCGCCTCGTTGCGAACAGAGCGAGAGTCTTAAGGACGAAGACTTTGACTGCTTTGCGTAGACACACGTGACTTGCAATCGATTGTAGGCTTTGAAAACACCTCGACCTTGACTGTGGATAGTTTGCGTAAGCCAGTAAAATTGCAGATCCTGGGGCGAACTCAAAAGTCCCGAAAAACAAAAAGGCTAAAAATATTTCGCATCACTTGGCTCAAAGCATCTCTTTTGGCTAATCTGTTGGAAGTTCTCAACTGCTACGTAGCGCACGGTAACGCTTGACACGAAACATTTATTTTTGACCTTTTCGTCCCTGCTAGTCTATCTTCTTCATTGATTTGTACCAATGTGATATACTTGATCATATTATCAAAACTTAGAATGTAAAGTCATAAATTTAGCGGAATCAAACACTCCCGAAACAGAGTGTCTCTTCTTTCTACACCTCGGTGTGTTTATTGAGAAAGGGCTCATTTTCCTGAGTGATAAGCCATGTGCTTCTTTTGGAAATCTCCGCCAAATCTCACAATTTTCCATATTTGTTCAAGGTATCGCATTTTTGAGCTCATTGAAATTGAAGTATTTCTATTCAAAGCTTTCCATCGACATGGCTGCGTAATCGGTGTCTTAGCTTAACAGACTTCTTTTCAGCGAGTCAAATCCAAGCCTTCAAAGTCCAAGAGATATCATGAATTAATGTCCTTGGTGTCACTTGCTTTTTAAATGGCAGTAAAAGATTGAGAGAAAAGAGCCACGAACGAGTATCGGAATCTAAAAGTCACTATGAGATTCCGAGCCAAACATACTTGAAGATTGAGGACGACTAAAAGGAACAAACAAAAGCTTCAAATTCTTTTCTGGATAGTTGGGGTGTGAGGGCACTAGTATTTGTTTGAAGTGGATATCAGGGTACTCCTAACTAGGTCTAATTAAGTGCCTGTCCAAGACTTCACTTGAACTCCATTTTTGATTCATCGGTTGACTATTCCAAGTGAAAACTTGAATCTGAATGAATGTTACTTGCAAATCTTTGCACCTTTTAAAAAGCTAGCACTTCCTTGTAATGAGTGAATTGCACCTGGTACTTTCTGAGTGCGTAGTCAATACATGTTGAACACGAAGTAGGGAATGAGGAACGTTGGGCATACTTCTATGCCTCCATTTCCAACGGTGCTTCAGTTGATCAGCGATCAGACAACAAGAATGAGATACTGAATCTTGAAAAAGTCTACCTGATGTTTCAGCTCTCACTTCGAAAGCATCTTGTTTTTGAAACACCAACCGACGATATCAAAGCAGAGTATCGGCTGGGACTAAATAAGGACCGCCGTTCCCAAGTCAGTTCTAAAATCCAAACTGGCTTTAAAAGAAGATATCACTTCATACCTTGTTCGCATTCAAAGCCAAGGTATCTACTTCCAGCAAGGTCATGAGTGAAGAATATACTTTGACTGAGTCAGAAACTCAATAACTGATACTAAGAATCCTCCTCATTATGAAACCGCAAACCTTTCAAGCCTTTGTAAGAATAAGAAAAAAAAAAAAAAAAAAGAACACCTATCCAAGAAAGATTATATCAATAATACACCAAGTGTTCATTGAAAAGCTTTGAAATAGTCTGAGAATGGAGTTTCCTCTTAAGAAAACCAAACTACCGTGTCGACCATTTACGTTTGTCGGTCAAAATCGGTTATAAGTCGTGAAAAAACGCTTACATTATCGTGTAGTACAACGCTAGTGTAGTAAAAACTGCGGGAGCTTCACTCTTGTAGGAAAGCCGCAATAACATGGATTTACTCCTCTTCCACAAGATTTCTTCCAGTGTGTGTTTCCATCAATATTGGTAGGATGCTCTGTAAAGTCGTGGCATCCGAGTCCAGAGATTTCGAACAAAATTGAAAGGAGGCTCGTAAGACTAGTCAGAATTTTCATTTTTACAGTGACAAATGCCTTTAAAGTGAGTCAGTTAAGTCAATCAATGAAGGGCAGACCACATATAAAGGCATCGCTGGTGTGAATCAGTATGAAAAGAAGCCCTAAGACAAGTTATTCAGTTGCCTAGAAACTTTACAAGTGGCTGCCTGACAAGCGCAGTACGGAACCATAAGAGCCTATTGATATGGCTCCTAAAGCTGTCAAAAGTCATTCACTCATCTCTAGAAATACTCTAAGAAAAATAACGGTGTTCGATGTACGAAAAAAATCAACACAGCACTGTAGATGACCACCTTTTGCAAGGTTAACCCGAAGTTTGACCGTCGCTGAGCGCCTTGTCCGGGATTTGCTCTCGAAAGAGTAAGCTTGAACTTGTTTATAACAAGAAGATCATTCGATAAATTAACTTATTCTTATTTCATCAGAAAGTTCGAGACGACCTGAAAACTTTTCCAATGGTAATCACACAAGCCCGGACAATATCGAAAAAGTGTGATGATTCTTGGATTTTGCAAGGTGTCCCATTAAGGCAAGTTGCAGTCAACTGTCTTACAATGAGAACCTGCGGTAGCAATGATCGGACAACGAATCTACCACCTTTATTATGGAATTATGCAGGGGATTTGAACTCACGACTACCATTGTAGTTAGCTGACCCATTGTCAGCTTTTACTAATATCGAACGGCTTTCCCACCCTAAGTGTTGCAATTAATGATCTCATGTAGCTCTCCAGTGGAGTTCATTAGTAGAGGTCCAAAATCATGACACAGATTTTGACCTGATGTCTTAATTTAGACTCATGAAGCACCAAAGTGAATCCGCAGTTACATTCACCCTTCTCGGTGGGTTTACAAATGAGGCCTGTAACTGCTTCATTGATCACTGAAGACCTCACTATGAACATTAGGCAGATATAAGAGCGCTGACCGATCTAGCAAGAGCCGAATTTTGATTGCTTTGATGGAGCAAAGCAATTCGCGTAAACGATATTTCGATTTGGGTCCAAGATAAAACGAATGTTTAACCATTTCTATGCCACGATAAGATAACCAACATTTTTGGCAGTAAGTCGACAAATTATATTCGGGCAGAATTCCCTAAGGTCGTGCCTGCTTAATGTGCAACTTAAGAAGAGTGGAGTGGTACTTCTCCTTTCTAATTGCATTGCAATTGAGGCTCCTAGAAACTTGCTACAGTCTATTCTCGCTAGAAGGGACTTGAATATAAGAAATTTCCTCGTTCCTCGGTCGTTGCTTTGGGTTTGGTCAAAAACGTCGGTGCTTATCCATACAAGTATCAAGGCATCTTGGTTCCCCCTTTGTTTCTCTCAGTACTGTTCCATATAACAAATTTAGAAGAAGATGGTAAGTATGATTGCAAACCTTCCGGGAGGACGCGATACTGCGGCAGGCGAAGATCTTAAAAATATTTGAAAATAGCTATTTGGACTTGCAGACGTTTTTTTAACGTGCAAAAATGTCGGACATTCTTCAGTCCTAGGCCCTTTTTCTATGTAATCAGGTGGGGTACAATTACCCGGGACGATGTAACAGAATATCTTTTCTACCATCACTGGCATCAAAAGGCATGACATGGAAATTGAGAATCTACAGAAGTACCCGGGTCAGTCGGAGAAGAAGGAAAGCTTGACGGAAGGATAAAGAAGCTTTAAAGATTGTGTGACATTGAAGAATCAATCTGCACAGACAGATATCTTCAGCTGATCGGAGCCAAAATGCCGCCCGAAACTCAGGACATTCAACGAGCTTACAACCTAGCGATTCTAAATGGAGGATGACGAAGAAGCCTTAGAGGTGACGACAACAGTGACCAGACAAATGCATGCTTCGGCCTCGCAGATCATAGAGACGCCCAAATGTTGGACAAAATCATAAAATACTTGGGTGGGCAAGAAATCAAAAATTTTAGAAATATGTCAGTTGAATCAGGTCTTTGAAGGCAGAAGTCGATACTTCCGAAGAATAGAGAAGAAAGAGCCTTGTATCGATGATTGAGCTTTAAGAGATCCCTAGTCTTAGTGCACATAGTTACATTATACAAAGTTTCTGGGTGAACTGATGCTATTGCTTATATCGAGAAAACTCACACAAGTTTCTGGTGGAAGTAGTACATATTGACACAAATTTTGCACACATTCCTGGGTCTTTCTTCGTTGCAAGGCCGGTGGTCAATAGCGTCCCCTCGAGAATAGAGTGTAGAGTAGAAGGTACTTTTAAACAAGCTCTACTCAAGTCTGCAGCCGCACTGGTGAATAGGTTTTATGGTCTGTCTTAACTTTTTAACCAAAGCTTTGATTCGGCCCGAAAAAAGAGTCATATCGGTCGAAATTCGTCCAATGTGGCGGCATGACGTAAACAATTCTATGTCTACATGGATACCAAAAAAAAAAAAAAAAAAAAAAAAAAAAAAAAAAAAAGAAGGAGAGAGAATGTGCCTGGTGTATTCATTGATAAACTCGTGAATTCATCGATATCTATTGTGATGTTTCTGAAACACTCTTATCAAATTTAGTACAGCATGCTTCTTATTGAAGAGATAACTGGGGGAAAATTGGGAACACTGTGATAGACTCAGAGTCAATCAGGTTATTGATTAATGCTTCGGTGTACGAAATCTGGGTGAGTCGCAGTGCTCCACATTCCAAGATTACTGTAATGGTACGCGAACTGCTATGTCCACCGATTAGACAAGACACAAAGATTACGAAAGACCATAGTGAGAAATCTCAATTTCGGCCCTAAATAACATCTGCTTCTCGCTACCATAAAACAAACACCCAAAAACCATATAATTACTGGGCTAGAGATCGCCACCCGTCCCCACTCACAAGTCACCCAAGCACGTGACTGCACTCACGTGCACACTCTCTTACTCACTCCCATGCCAACTAATCGCAATGGAATTTTTTTCTCACTAAACCTGAGCCGGACTCCAAACACTATTCTGAATGCTTGCGCCGTCGTTGAAAAGGCTCTTGTTGGCGGCCCCAAAGTCCCGCTGTCTTTCAATCTCTGCATATTCCAGCCAGGAGGTGGTGCTTAGGACCATCAGGCCATCGCCAAAGCTCAATGCGGAAAAGAACCCCCAAAAACTCTCTGCGAGAGAGGCCAAAATTAGAGCCAGGCAGCAGGTAAATCCTAAAGATCACCTATTATATATGGATATCCCCAAAGCGATGCGTTACATGCGTGCTGCCGAAGTAGGAAAGAGGCCCGAAATGACCACCATCACACTCCAAATCACCGTGATACCTGAAAAAGCATCTCAGCCTTTGCTGGGGCTGATTCATTTTCCCAAAGCAGTTAGGCCAAATTATACTTTGGTGTTCACGGAAGACCAGACGCAAGTAAAGGCGATTAAAGAATTGCGCCAGCAAACTGTTGTGGGAGGTTCCGAGCTAATCAGTAAAATCAAAGACGGCTCGAGCTCTATCTTGCCCTTCACTCAAGCTATAGCATCGCCAGAAATGACCCAACAAATTCACACGATTGCCAAGATTTTGGGTCCTCGTGGATTGGTTCCGTCCGTCAAAAGGGGCACTGTTCTGGAGGATCTTGTTGGTCTTTTGGAGAAAAACGCATCTGCTTACCTCTTTAAGCAAAAGAAGAACCAGCTTTACTTGCCGGTTGGCCGCTGTGATTTCAGTGATGAGGAGATTATCCAGAATATCAAAGCGGCATCAAAAGCCGTTTATGGTTGCCAGCCTCCAGGCACGAAAAACCCCAATTTGATCGGTCTTTGTAGCATGAGCAGCACATTGGGTCCTTCTGTTATCATCGACTTCAAGAGTTGAGCACTTTGTATATAGATAATAGATTCATGGAGATGGAGTTCAATGAGGAGTGTAGTGTAAATGGTTTTGTAAGTGGCAAGGAGTCTGTTTTGCTTCCTCAGAACAAGTGTTTCTCACTGAGAGATCTTGTTATAAGATTAGGAAAGCAGTTTCGAGCTGGGAAATAATCCTGACTTGTCTCCTCATTATGGATGGAACTTGAATTTAACCGAAGCACGGTTTCATCTAGCTTTTTCTGTATACCACGGTCGTATTCCTATCTTTTTCGGGAGGAAGAGCATCTGCTGATTTCGGGAAGGCACTGAATTCATGATCGTCTAATGAGAAAGTTCTTAAAGATCAGCTTTTCAAGACTCAACGAAAAGCTTATCTTCTTATGAGACTCACCTCCCTAGCTTTGATGAGTGCTTCTTTGAAGTCTTTCAGAACACCTCGTATAATATCTTCCTGCATTCCATACAGATATCGGGATAGTTCTGTGCATTCAAGCTCGTCAGTGCGGTGACCACTTTCTGATTTTGAACAGAAGACCAAGCGGGATTATTCGTTTGGAGACACCTTAAAAAAGTGTCAATCCAAGGATCAGGATCCCCCCTCCCTTCTTTCCTGTCTCTTCTGCTATTTTCGTAAACTGGGCTAAAGACTGTTATCATACCACTGGCGAAGTATCTCGCGGTTTACTTCTAGTTTTGTCTTTTTTTTTTTTCTTGCCCGATCGAATGCAACGTTGCACCTGAATCCACGCCGTGTCGAGCCGCTGCAACTTCCAACATGACGCCAACAATGGCAGAATCCGGGTCAGCAATTCACAATAGTTGTAAGACATGAAAACAGAGATTCTAACTTTTCAAAGAATTCCGTCATCGTTTTCTCGTCCTGATCATCTCATATTTTCTTATTCCCCCTTTCTTCTTTTGCCGAGCCCTCTTGCCGTTTCCAGAAGAAGTCCCTATCTGACTTCAAGATGACTGACGCGATCGTGCATCATCACGCGCGCTGCAGAGGTGACTGTTTTCCACCGCACTAAGATCCGGGGAAAGAGCAAAAGTCTTGTCACAGAGATGCACCCAAAAGCATGATAAACAGGGTATTTCCCAAATCTCCGTCTGTCACTTAAAGTAGTGCTCTTCCGAATTCCCTCTTTGTTGTTGTTGATTTCGTCGAATCTCAACATGGCGAAGCAAACATTATCTGATGAAACATCATCACCGTGCGCGCTAAAAACGGGGCCCCGCACCCTCACGCCACCTCCACTTCTAGGCGCTGGAGAATGATTCACATCGAAATAGTTCAAGTCAGTTGTCTCACGAGCACATCATAGAGCATCATAGAGATAACTCCACCAGCCATAAGTAAAGAGCATCGAAACTTCTTTGAATCGAGTCAAAAGAAAAACCAAAAATTTATTCTTGTCTCCATTACTCTGAAAATACCTCGGAGTAACGCCGAGGTGGGTCAAGATGTATTGGCGGCTGCCACGCATTTAAGCGAGCGCCGCCCCCCGAGCGACGAAAAAAATAAATACCCGTCAGCGCCCCGTTTCGAAAAAAGAAACGACACCAGCATCACAAAAGTCAGATCCGCACGTCGTCTCATGCACGCACGCTTCAATTTGAGATTACGCCAACAAAACTTAAAATAGTGCCCTTGCCCGCTAATCCATACCACGCCGCTTCTTTGCGACCGAAAGACTCTTTTTTCTTTTTCTTTAACATTCCAAATCACTTTGTTTCTTACTTCCCACACTGCAAAAACGATCTTCTGTCCCTGTCGCACCCGCAGCATAGTCGCCAGCCGTCACCAAAAACAAAAGTGTTCAACAGCACGTCAGCCACCATTCGTATGAGAAATAGTTGATAGAAAATCTAGAGGAATAGAAGATATCAACAGGGAAATCAGACAACTATATATAGCGGGTAAAAAAAGGGATAAGCTTGAAAACGAAGAAAAGAGGCCCCTCCTTGAACTAGCGAAAACCTCCCCGCTCGCGTGTCAAACACCCTATCTGCATCACCGCGACATTTCTGTTTTGAAACAACATGAAAGCTGCGCCCGGCACGTTTCGGCCGGCGAGTCCGTCCCCTCTTGCAGAACCGATACTGGTATTACATAGGATGATGCTGCCCCGATCCGGTAGTCCTGATTTAGAGTACGTCAGCCAACAAAGTGAAAGCGAAGATGATAACCACGAAGACAAACACTTTCCAACAATACTTTTGTATAAGCTTCGAAAGTTCCCTCTTTTCAAAGATGCGCCTCGCAGTTTTCATTCGAAAGTTGCTGCCAAGCTTAAGCTTGTTCAGTTCCACCCCCAGGAATACATTATAAAGCAGGGCGACCCCGCGTTGTCTATGTTCTGGATTTTGAAGGGAACTGTGAGGGTGACTTCGACTGATGGTGAGTCCGTCTATGCCCAGCTTGAGCCTGGTGCGTTTTTTGGAGAAATTGGTATACTTTTCAACCGGCCAAGGACGGCAACAGTTGTCGCTTGTCAAAGGGTTTTGGTGGGAGTCCTTACTGCCGACTCACTCAATAGTGTGCTTCGGTCGTATCCTGAAATCGAAAGAAGAATCAGAGACGAAGCTCAGGAAAGACTAGCCATGCAAGAAAAGAAAAACAAGGCGGATATTCCGATCGTCCAGCCCAGTCTATCTCCTGTGCCTACTATGAACGGTCTTCCGCTCCAAAATGTGGTTCCCGCATATGCCATACCGATGTCTTCATTCCTGCTGCCGCTATCACAGCTCGTGAATGTATCCCAGGAAAGCATTTCGCGAAAGCAGTCAGCCACACTATCTTATAACGTGGACCAAACGGTCTCAATTCAGGAGTTCATTAAGACCGTTCCCATGTTTCAACACTTACCACAGAACATCATCCACAGTATAGCTTTGGGTGTGGAACCCATCAGCTACAAACCATTTGAGCACATCTTCCGAAAGGGTCAGAGTGGGTCGGACATTTACTTTATTACCCAAGGTGAAGTTGAAGTCATTGATGTATGTGCGACCTCCAACCTTGAGCGGGTGTTGGCCAGGTTACGTAACGGGTCTTACTTTGGGGAGATGTCGTTTTTGGACTACGTTCAAGGCAAAACTGATCCTAAGCGCAGCGCCAGCATTCGAACGGTATCGTCAGTGGAATTGCTTGTGATTCGAACTGATCTGCTTAAAGCCGTTTGCCAAGAGTACCCGAATGTTGCGGAGGAAATGAAGCACACCGCAAACGAGAGGAAATACTATAATGAGTCTCCGGATAGCGAGAAACAAAATCCCTTCTCGATCAAGAACCCAGCTCACGATTTACCAAGCACTTCTTCTCCCACCTTCCGGACCAGTTCTCCTCCGATAAGTATACAACAGGAATCGGCGACGAACATGGCACCCTCCTACAGCAACAACTCCACGGATGTTTCGAGCCCTCGTCTGCTATTTGTGAACCCAAACTGGAACTTTGGATATGCAGACTCGAGCTCAAGTGCCCGTTATGGAGGATCTCGCTCAGTATCTCCTGTTTCGTCGCCTGAACCAGACTCAAATTCCTTCGCGAAACCTTTCAGAGGCTTAAAGTCTATTGAAGATGTCAGTTCATCAAGAAAACGGAAGCCTGCATTGGAAATAAATGATCATCAGCTACCCAAAGGTCCTTTGGATATTGCAGCTCCCCCCAGAAACCCTTCAGTCAGTCCACACACTTTCCTGTCGGCTCTGCGGAGACAATCGTTCCAATACATGCCGCATAACAAGAGGCTCAAGTTGTCTAACTTAGCTGGAAGGCGAAGACTGTCAGTGCTTGTGTCGACTGGATCGATTCCGGACAGAATTCTACTTGGGGCGTTTGAGTTTCTTGACCTACCTGATCTCATGAAACTCAGAAGTGTTAGCAGACGCTGGAGACAATTGCTTTATGTGGCACCTAAACTTTTTCGAAAGCTTGATCTCACGCGGTGGAACACGGTCATTAATGACCAAGCGTTGATCTCTATCACCGATTTTGTCGGGTCGAGACCCACTTATATCGATATTTCCAACTGTTTCCATGTCACCGATGAAGGATTCAGCTACCTTGTCAATGAAGTGGGTATGTCGGGGAATATCACCGTGTTCAAAATGCGTTGCCTCTGGGAGGTAAGTGCAATGGCCATAATGGATCTCACGTCACCCTCTGTTGGTCAACACTTGGAAGAAGTCGATTTATCAAATTGCAGAAAAGTCCAAGATAATGTTGTCGAGCGCTTGATTGGCTGGGAGAGTGAAGCTCCCGAAACAACGGCACATCTACCGGGGTCGGAAGGAAGTTACAATAACGAAGCAGGCTCTAAACATTTGAAAGTCCTTAATCTTGGCTACTGCAAGCATTTGACCGATAACTTCATGTATCATATTTCCATGCATGCAAACGAGAGACTTGAGAGCTTGGATTTGACGAGATGCACTACCATAACCGACGTTGGGTTCCAGCACTGGACGTACAGATCTTTCTCCAAGCTCAAGAAGTTGTCGCTCAAAGACTGTACTTTTCTTTCGGACCTGGCCATCATTTCGCTCGCCAATGCTGCGCCTAACCTTGAAATATTGAACCTCAACTTCTGCTGTGCTCTCCTGGACTTGGCAATAGAAGCTCTTTGCCAAGGGTGTCCTAACCTCCGGGAATTGGATCTTTCCTTTTGCGGTTCTGCGGTCAGTGATTCATCGCTCGTGTCGATTTCGCTCCACATGACACGTCTTCAAAAGCTCGTTGTGAAAGGATGCGTGAGAGTTACGAGAGCAGGCGTTGATGCGCTTTTAAGTGGGTATTCTCCATTGACATATATCGACATCAGTCAATGCCGTAATGCCCACGAGTATCCCGGGCGGATCCCTGCCCAAAGCCTTCGGGTAAACCCGTCCACCAAGTCTGCATTCATCAGCATTGGAGTAGCACAAGGCATCGTGGAATTGGTGATCTGATGGATTCACACATTGCATTTTTCTTTTACTTTCATGATTATTCTTTCCACTTTTATTCGAAGCAGCCAGGTTTCGGTCAGCACAGGTTGTTGCCCGTTCATTGCATGAACATTATTTGCATTATTTTACGTCATTATCAAGACCGTCCCTTCGTATATACTTTCGAATGCATCAGGTGTCATCTTTTCTTCTTGCCTTTGCTTTTATCCTCGAAATCAATGAAGGAGATTGGCACCCCTTTGTCCTTTAAATATTCTATGATCGTAGGGCCATGTGGGCCTTGCACCATGACTTCCAAAACCGCAGGATTATGTTTGCTTGGCCCAATGGCCGTGGATCCCGAACACTTGTTTCTCAAATCATCGGCCAAAGTTTGTGGCTTGATGTGGAAATGCTCAAAGTCCAGTACAGTAGTGGTTTTTTTCCGGCCAAGCACGGTTTGCGTAACAATCTTGATTTTCTTGGGGTCGCCTTTTTTCACCACGCTTGAAGAATCAAACGTGCCTCCTGGAGGTAAAATCGTATAGTTGGGCGAAAAGCCCTTCAAGATAAGAGGAAACAATTTGTCTCGGCTCACCTCTGATTCTGTGCTACTCGCAGCAGATGAAAGCGCCGGGTCCAAAACGACCAACTTTGGGTTTTTCTTGCTTGCCAAATCACACTCCTTGATGTACCTGTTTACAATCTCTCTGAGCTCAGGACTGGTATATAGTTTCATGTGATCCATGTCCAATTTGTTGAATATCATCCGAGACTTATTGGTGGGTCTGTAGAGTGATAGAACCATCATTTTCGTATCACCCAATGCTTTTCCCGAGAGCCCTCCGGTGGCTGATGATTTGGCTGATTCAATGATCTTGTGGGTTACAAAGTTAGCAATGATTTCGGGTGGTACTGTGATTGCAACCACGCTTACATCGTCGCCTTTACCCTTGAGTGAGATATACTTCATTTTCTCCAACGCCTTCAAAAACTTGGCTGTTTTTTTCCACGATGTCTTTTTGATGTTGGCGTATCTCGGGTCCATTCGCGGCAAGTTCCGGAGAATGTGGTCGGCCATGAACTTGGACGACGACAGCGGAAGGTCGATTTTGTCGGTTTTTACAGATTGCACAAACGCCCTGACAAAGAAATTGTCCAAATCTTCCACGGCAAGTTCTTCTACGGAGTCTGCAAGGTCGTCGGTTATTGTTTCTGGGGCGTTTTCGTTGGGATCGTTAGGATTACCCGGACTGGCATCCTGGGGCTCAATTTTGTTAAAATTTTCGCCATTTCCTTCTTCGGCCTCTCTTGGCCCTTTGCCTTCTGTTTCTGTCTCTTCTGTTACTGATATTCCTTCGTCTCCTATCGCTTGTCCCTGATCGCCCGTATCAATTGACGGAAACATATTATCAACATATTCTGGCGGCGTTTCGCCCTCATACAACGCAAATAACTCGTCGTCGATGCGGTGTATAATAGTGACGGCCGTGCCCTGGCGGTTTTGAACATCGTCAAACTGGGTCAAGTTTAAAGCACACGTGCCTATGGCCTTAATCACTGTTGGTGAATCGTAGCTGGCCACACCCACAAGCGCCCCCTTGACAGCCCGCTTATCGAACGGAGGTATACATCCGGGCAACAAGAGATTGGCGTTGGCGGCAATTCGACTCACCACATACGCGTTAGTAAGCACTACAGGTAAAAGATACCCTGCCCTCCATAAGGTATACAAGGTAGGGTAAAGCGGGGAATTTCTCACGCGAAACCACGTGGGGCGATCTTCGCCATCGAAAAAAATCGTGCCTTTGTGCTCCTGGACACTATGGTACGTGGCCTGTTTAGTTAGAGCAGGAAGCAATGCTACTTCCTGTTCTTTAGAGAGGGCTTCCTTAGGAATATGGAACTGCGTGCAGATTTCCGTTAGTAGGTGTCTTCTTTCAGACGACTTGACGTTGGCAGCCGACTTGACCTGTGGGGGTTTTTTAAACATTATTTGGGGGGAAAAGAGGAGAGAAAATGAGTGGAAAAAGATATATAGAGAGGGTAATTTCACGTTTTGTCAAGACTGCGAAAAGGTTTTGGATTTATTATTGGTGTAGATCTGGTGCGAGTTGGTACGAGCTGGTGACTGCGAATTTGCTGCGACAGTGAGGAATAAGGAAGGGAAATAGGGAAAAGAATCAAGACTGGCGTAACTAAACGGAATCTTTTACATTTTTGGTTTTTTCCAGAGATATTGTAGAAATGGAGTGAAAAAAGAGTTATTTTGATAAAAATATAGCGAAACTAGGGAAGTTAGTGGCTTTTGCGGTTGTGTAAAAAGAACGTGAAAAAGAAGAAAAAGATGCGAGATTTGAAAAATTAGATTTGGTTACTCAGCAATCTCCTCGTTCAGAGTTTTCCCCATATCTTCCACATTTACCGATCTCTTTCATATCAGTTCACTCGGAAAGAGAATCCAATTGCTCAGTGCCCTGGAAGCTGTGCATTGAGAAATACCATTCAAAAGACACACAAAAACAATAAAGATTAAAAAAAAAATTACACCAACACACAAAGTGCACTCTTGTGGTTCCCTTCGAACACTCGGTATACTGTTAGCGAGGGACCCCCATCAACGAGAATTCCATCAATTCGTCACACATAATATTCAACAGGGGTGAAGTGGTCACATATTTTCAGTCCCAGTGAAATAAATCACGTTTTCAGCAGTGAACCTATTGAAAAACTGTAAATAATCGGATTTTGGGATTTTGAAATTGACTGCAATTCATCTGCTGACGCCGCTTTGACCACTGAGAGCGGAAATGAAAGCTGCTATAGGTTATGCAGTTTTCGTTCTAGTTTTGAAGTTTGTGAGTCCCATAATGATAAAAGGAAGTGGAAAAGGATTAGTTCTAAACAAAGAAAGCTTGCGTTCACTTGCTTGCGTTCATTAGAACACGTCTTGTGAAATGTGAAAGAACGTAAAAAAAAGAAGTAAAAGCGTAGCATGTTCGCATCCACCGACGCTTGGAAGATGGTGATAACCCTGGTCCTGCTCCCCCACCAGCTTTCAGTTTGCACAAAGAAAAGAAATAAGAGAGCAAAATATGTTGGACATATAAGAAATCACAATTACCCGAGAAACCCCCGAAATTCAACCGAATCAGAATCCAAAATTCCGAAATTCTCCTACTCCCCAATAAAATAAATCCCCCCTAACAACACCAACTTTCCCTGACCTACTAAACGTGTCTGGTTTCGCAGCGCGCGTCTCCACAAGTCACATTCTTCCATTCTTTTGTCATACCTTTTCGTTTTTCAACCACCAACCATGGCCGCCACTAGAGAAAGCGAAAGGCTGAAAAACACCAGGACGAGTGTTATTATCTACTTAAGTGCATTCGTGGTACTTCTAGGTGTGCCACTTTTCTCATATGCCACGCTGATCCACCGGGCCCATTTACCTGCTGACGAAGTAGCGTATAAAAAAGCCCATTTCGATGAAATCACACATTTGAACGTCCCGGTACACGTGCAAGTACCGCCATATGCCTCTGCAGACACCTCAGGGTTGATCACGCAGGCACAGCTGCAAATCGATGCTTTTCTTGCGTTGAAAAACGTCCATAAATCGTGGAGACTCGTTCTAAATGCTGTCGACGATCAGAGCACCGCAAGTACCCCCGGATACGAGGCCATATTCGAGGAGACAGACGGAAGCCGTGCTAAGCCTTTTTTAGTATCGACTACGTCCAAGGAAATCACTGTTTACGTCTCTCGTGGAGACACAAAAACAGAAACTTTAGCCGCGTCCCTCTCACACGCACTTCTTGAATTATTCAAGGACGAAATAACCGCCGTGGAGGCGATTTTGACCGATTCACACAAAGCCGACGTTGTGTTCCCGTACGCGCCCACTTACAACATTGTATTCAACTTGTTTGTGGAGGACGGGCGGCCTGTCAAATGGCAAATTGAACATGCGGTTGAATTCATCGAGCCGATTTTCCGCGCCCTTGGCCGTTATTGCTCGTTTAAAGTCAGCAGCCAGATCCAGTATTACTCAAAGCTTCACACCGAGCCGCTACTCAATGAAGACAAAACTGCACGTGTCATATCTCAGAGCGATCTTTCCACATTTATCAACTACGGAGAGTGGAATTTGAACACCCACGATATTGCGCCTTCGGTCAACTTTCTTGTGTTTTTCCCCGAAAGCAACTACAACAGTGTGCCTCTACTTGTTGAGAACTCTAGAACAAACTCTTTTTTGATTTCTCAATGGGGAGGTGTCCACATATACAACACAAAAGGCGCACCTGAAAACGGCCATTTCGAGCTTTCTGGACGTGATTTGGAGCCTGTTTTCGACATTTTTGCCGCCCAATTGTTTGAGTTGCTTGGTGTTCCTAAGGGTCCAGAAAGCCCAGTGTTTAGGGTGGACTCCTTCTTTAGATTGGCCACTTTAAAGAACTTGAAGAGGTCGTTGGACAACTTGGCTGCACTTATCAAGCTCTCCAACTCTTTAAATGGTATTGCCATTCCAGAGGCAACAAGCACAAACGTAAAGGATTCGCTTGATTACTTTGATAAAGCAGTGGACAAGTTGAAGCAGGGATTTTTTGAAGAATCCGTGGCGTTTGCAGGCAAAAGCGTGGAGAAGTCCGACAAGGCGTTTTTTGAAAAGGAAATGGTGCAACAGGCGTACTTCCCTAACGAGCATAAGCTAGCTGTGTTTCTGCCTTTGCTTGGGCCAATCTGCTCGATCGTGCTTTTTGGGCTTTTGAGGTACTTGAAGAGCAGAAAGAATAACAATGCCCAAGAGAAACAGAAGAAAGAGAATTGAGGCGAGAGAGAATCGTTTCTTTCTATAACAACAAGCATTATTCAAAGTGGAACTCCGGGTCCTTCTTGATGGATCCAGCTTCTTCCAACGACTCGATATACTCTCTCCACAATGGATTAGCGGTCTTCAAACAATCCACGTCGCCAATCAAAATCAACCCATACTTGGCACGCGTCAAGGCCACGTTCATTCTGCGGGCGTCACTCAAAAACCCAATCTTATTCTGCTTGTTTGACCTGACGCAAGACATAATGAGAAAATCCTTTTCACGACCTTGGAAAGCGTCGATAGACGCAATCATGATATCGGAAACTGTGTGGATAGTCACTGGCTTAGACTCATTGAAGAAGTCTTCTCGATCAACCTCCACATGTACGTCATCTTTTTCAGGGTTGACCAAGTCGTTCTTGACTAGAGTGGACGAAATCAAATCGCGCTGGCCTCTGTAGGGAGTAATGACACCAATATTGGACTTGTTGATGTTTTTCTCGTAGATAAGATGAACCAACACCTTCTCGATCATGTCGACTTCGCCCTTGTTAGCAAACGTAAGCCCACTGTCTTCTCTGAAGCGGGAAAAAACCGTTCCTTCAGGCTGCTTTCCACAAGTATCCCAGAACACCACTGGATTTGAAGGAATCCCCTCCATTTGCCGGTCTTGCGCACTCAATCCGTCCTTCAAAAGCCCACCATAAAACTTCTCACGTGGGAACTTGCTGATGGCTGGATGCATCCGGTACTGAGTGTCGAGCATATGTGGAGTTTTATATGAGCCGTTAAGTAGAATCCGCTCAAACAACGACAACGAAAGGTTGGGCACCTGGGAGAAACTGCTCAATTGCTTTTGGTCGCCGACAAATACAAACTTTTCCACGCCATTCATCGAAAGCGGAATCAACGTTGTGGGTTCCGACGATTGCGTGGCCTCATCCATAATCACCACCGGCATTTTGGCAATTGACTTGAGCTGGTTCCCGCCGGCAACTACTGTGGTGGTGAAAATGACCCTGCTCAGCGCAATGATCATATCGGAGTAGCTGATTTGCGAGGTCAAGAGCTTTTTGTATTGGTTGGCACTGAGTCTCGAGTTGGGGCGTCTCATTTCTCGAATCAAGTCTTGCAAATGAGCGGGCATGCCGTCGAAAACACGATGGTGGAGACAAATGGACGCAAGCGGGTGTTCACGGTTATACTCGGGTTCTTTTTCCATCGACACGATTCTCAAGATCGAGTTGCCGTGTTTGGGCAAGAGTTTTTCGGCAATGTTGTCGATGGCTATATTGGACGCCGCCACAACAAGAATCGGATACGTGTTCAAGTTCTCGAGAAGCTGGAGAATCAACTCGTAGATGGTGGACGTTTTCCCTGTTCCCGGAGGGCCCTGGAGCACGGTGATGGAGTTGTTCAAGACCGACTGAACTGCGACTTTCTGCGACTCATTGAACGAGTCTCGCGAGAACTTGAGGTAGTTTTTGAAGAAAATCTGCCGGATGGGCGTTTTTCCAAGAATCATGTCGATGAATCGAGGGTTCAGGATCCTTGACATGGCCGTAAACACTCGGCTAACGGGCACAGATACGGGCAAGATTTGGAGCTCTCGCACATCCATTGTTGTGGGTAACGGCATCTTATTCCATTTGTAAAGCTCGACAATAATCTCCAACATCTTGGGAGAATCATCGTACAGACCACCTCTGCCTCTTTTTTGCTTTCCCCGCTTGGGCTTCAGGCTCGTGGTGTCCACTAGAACAATGTTTCCGTACCATGGAATATCATCTCTAAGCATTAAGATAAGCGACTGGCCGGCCAGAAACGGGGATTTCTTGAGCGTCTGCATTTTTTTCAGAAGGTAGCGGTCCAAGAACTCGGGCGTGAGCAACACATTGACCTTGAACCGTTTGTGTTTCTTGTCCTGATCCGCATACCACTCGAGCTCAAAGTCTTTGTATGTCAACAACACCTTCAGACTGGTGTCGAGACTTATTTTCTCCTCGAGGAACAAGTTGTAACACATTTCGTTGAAGTACTCTTCCATGGAGTCGTAGGTGAGTTTGGGCGTTGGCGACGGCTTGTATTTGAATATTCCTGGTGGTGTCTTCATCTCTTCACTGGACTTCAGCACGAGAAGATCAAACAGACTTTCTGAAAAGAGTTTAGACGAGCGCTCGGAAGGAACATCGAGGGAATTGTTCTTCCCCGAGTTTTGTGTGCGGCCGTTTTGGATTGTGGACTGGGAATTATCTTTGATATTTTTGAGGAGATCGTGACTTTTGATAGGTTTGACATTTTCGATCAGATTGTCATTTTTAAAGCCATTGCTCTTTTCCGCGGATTCAGTGTTGGAATCATCACTAGAATATGTCTTCCCAGCTCTGGCAGACTTCTTCAGTGTTCCCGGGTTTCCAGAAGTGCCGCTTTTGGCCCCAATACTGGACTTTTTTGCACCATCTACCCTGTTTCTTGAGCCTTCATCTCTCTTTGAATGGTTCAGACTGGCATCAGAGGTATTTCCACTTTTGGACTTGGTGTTTTTCTTTTCAGAGGGCGAATTCCCAGTTTTTTTCAATTCTGCTGGATTGCGTTTGCTAACATTCTCCAGTCTTGATCCACTATTCTTCTTCGATTCAAACTTACTTTTCCCAGGACCCGCTTTTCCCAGAGCCGGCCTCAGGGATGAGTTACCCGCCTTCAACGGTTTCCCACCGATCTGTGCCAATTTTGGTGTACTGGGTCTTGAAATATTTGGGCTAAATTCGGAGCCTTTAGCCTTCATAGTCTTGTCAGACTTAAGGGCTTGTCTCGTAGCCTTTTCGTTTTCATAGTGTGCTCTGCGCTTCTCGGCGTCCGGGTCATCTTTTTTTGGTTTTCTTTCCCGGCCACCCTTTCGTCCGAGTTTCCGACCACCGGCCCTCAGTTTCATGCCTGGATTGGGCATATATTCCTTGATTCCAAGCAAAACAAAGAGAAAATCTTCCGAGTTCTCGCTGACAAATTTATTCTGGGGTCGGCTATCTTTGGCTACACACAGAGAGCACAAAATTACCTGTTGCGGACCTAGATTTGCCACGGACAAGTCGCTATCGTTTCCACACAGTTGGCACGAAATGTCTCGAAACTTATAATACTGGTGCAACTTCGAGAAAAGAGTTCCGTTTGCTAGCGTATACTCAGCAGTGGCACGAGTGTTCTTATCTTTACCGATACACTCAGTACAACGCAAGGCCAAGTCGGAAAGACCGTAACGAAGCATATACAAAAGATGGATGTTTGAGTCTCCGCAGTCTTCACATTGTACGGTCTCGTCCAACGGGTCAAAAGTCACCTTTTTGTGGCGTGTTTGCGAGAGATGTTTGCCGATTTCAGCAGACAGTACCCGACAGGTCTGGCAAGTATATGTAGACATTTGTGCGGGCGACAAAACACGATAGAAGTTGGAGTTTGGGTTCCGGCGAATTGAATTTGCATCTTGTGGCCGGCTTCGGGCACGTGACGAGAATAGACAGGTGTGAGGGAGGAACGATTTGTTATATCATTAGAAGAGAAAAAAGATCTACGGAGAGGAACAAAGAAGAAAGAAAGCGAATGAAAGAAAAGGTGAAAAAATAAAATAAAAATAAAAACCAGGTAACAGTGCGGCTGGACCATTGGTTTTGGTATGATTAAATGTTTTTCATTCTCTTTTCTTCGACATAATTTGATCTGTTTGTCTCGTACCGCTTGTAATACCTACTAGAGATCGATTATTCATTCGTGCGGCGAATCGCACCGGTGCTTCTTTGAAATGATCTTAATAACGTTGCTCTGCATTTCAATGAAACTCATATATTCTTGTAGATTTGTGAAACATGAACTTTTTTTGTGTTTACATTATGCATTTCCGCCTATATTTTTATCTTCTATTTTCTGTTTAGGGATCACAAGAAATTGAAAGGGGCGAGGGCAATGAAAAACATGGAGGTTTTGTCTTGGTTGGGTAATTTCTATGTGTTGGACCATTCGGACTGAACAATGGTTTGCCCTAGCGAAGAATTCTAGCATTTTTTTTTTTTTTTTTTTTCGGAGAAGATTCTTAAGGGCGAGAAAGTCTTGAAAGATGACTGAAACTAGTTTCTCGTCAAGAATGATGAAACATGTGATAACCATGTTAGAAGTATGTTTCAGGTACACTAAACTTGTATGCTTTTATTCCACTTCTTTTTCCCATCAACAACTTACCCAGTTAAAGCTTTACCCCATCCCTTCACGTGATCTCGTGGACACCTTGTTCCACAATATAAACTAAAACAGATATAAACTTCTGCTTAGTCCACCAATGCGGAGTTGTTGGCTAAGCCTCAAAAGCTTGAATTTTCATTATCATTTAGTCAGGGATACGGGGCACATTTGGCTTGGTATACCACAGTTATCTGGTCAATTCTTTCTTAAAGCCTCTCTTTTTTCTTGAAACAGCGATCCAAAATCCAAGGTTACTTCCTTTTCTATCGTTCATTGTCCTGATGGTGGGAGACCCATGGGAGAATTCATTTATGATGTCGCAACTGTCAAGAGACACCTCAGATAACCTCAAATTTTCGACCAAAGAGATACTGGAAAGCCGGATCTTTTGATGCCACGCCTTTCAATGGCTTCATCAGATGAGGATTGGAGAGTATTGAAATGACAATAAAACCCATTTCTACCCTTGCCCTCTGGATGGCTTTTGAATAGAGCAGAAGATCAGCCATATGTCACAACTTGGCTAATGCAGGGAGAAATATATCGGAGAAATTGCGGGGTTTGAATATGATGATTTCTTTGAGGGAATTTCATGACCAAGAGTAGAGAAAAACATAGTATATTTTGAAGCTGGTATTACTGAGTTTGACATGTTTGCCAGCATGGATCCAGAGACAGTCATGTATTGGAAATGCAAGTATAATGGGGAAGTTTTGCTTGCTGTAAGAAAAATGCAATACTGACAGATTCTAAAGTGGCGGAAGTACCACAGAGCGATACATGTTGATCCAAAAATTAATGGGACTACTTCGTAACCGGGCCATCTCCTAACCGGACCATCTCCTGACCGGGCCACCTCACACCCAAACCACCTCGTTACGAGACTTCCGCTTAGCCGAGCTCCCGCACAAGCAAACCCCCGCTTACTCGGAGGTACGAACTAGCCGGGCCCAACTGCCAAAAAAAAAAACCCCAAAATCGCCAATCATGCATCAACTACCTTTCAAGTACCTGTCTCGTTCACCGGCTCTTGGGCACGGTTTTGAAAACGCCAAACGCCATCTCATTTATTCCCATTACTGGTTGCACCTCCCCGTTACAGCGGCGCGCGTCTGGCAGAAGCGAGTGGCCATGCCCCAGTTGCCCCTGGTGAGTAGACAATGTTTCTTTCCCTTTGAACTTCGCACCGTTCCTCGGACGCGTACTCCGGAGTCCAGACCAAGACAGGTTTCGCGGTGGGCCGACTTTTATTGCCCGCTGCGGTTGCCGTTAATATTCAACACGCCAACGAGGCGCCCCATTGGGGAACGTTCTGCCTAATAGAAGAGAAATAAAGGAAAGAAAAGAAGAAAAAAGAAAAGGAGACTTGAACAAAAAGCGAAAGGAGCAAAACAAAGAATACAATCAGAAACCGCAACAAATAGACAAAATGCGGGAAACACACACTAGAGGGATAACTTAAAGGGAGAAGCGAGAAAACACAACGAACATACTCCTTGATCAATTAAAGAAAGGAAGAAAAAAACGAAAAAAAACGGAGAAACGAAAAAAAAGAAAGAAAGAAAGAAAGAAAGAGAAAAGCACTGCAAAGTATAACTCTTCGAGCCATATACCCCTTGCTTTCCTCTTTTTATTCGTTGTCTGTCGGTCACCGTACCGAGTCTTTCTTGACATTCCCTTCTTTCCCCCCTCGCTTCGTTTTTCTTTTCTTCGCTCCCGAGTCCCTTTGCTTGGCACTGCCCCACGGTTAGCGCGCCATCTAACCGGAAAATCGCGCGCACTTGCAGAAACAGCCTCGTGTTTGACGGCCACAGCCTAACGTGAATCCTCACTTCTCATAGAGGACTGAAAAGCACGCGAAAGCATCCAAAAACATCCAAAAACATCCAAACGCACACGAAAGGCACACCCCGAAGAACCCCAAAGAACCCCACAGACATCCAGAATTCGGCGTTTTGGATCGCTCAATTAACCGCATCCGCAATGTCCCACCCCCATCAGAGCGTGTCCTCCAGCATATACTCTACCGCGGATAACCAGCACCGATTTAGGGTGTCTCACCCGGCCTTTATTGATAGTAGTGGAGACTTCGAAGTGCTTGCTGAGGAAGACGAGCGGTTTGGCTCGGACTATATTGAATCTGCTGATGAATACGAGGAGAAAACGTCGCAATATTCGACGCTGCTTTCGCGAAGTACGGCACTGATAAAGCCTGACGTGTCTAATTATACTCTTGGGTCGTTTTTAACCGCCAACCAGAGCGTGCCTAGTTTGACGTCGATCAACAATCTGCTTCTAAGAACCGAGTCGGTAAATGAAGAGGTACCGCTTGAAGATGAGACACCGAAAATTATGCAAGATCGAGGGTTTTTGGATACAGATCGGACCCCACTAATAGGGGCATGGCCAGAAGATTTTGACCGCGTGACGCTGACGGCCAGTGAATCTGGTGCATTAGTTGGTGTTGCCGTTGGTGGTATAGCTGGCACTTCCGCTGGCACTTCCGCTGGGATTTCAACTGGTACTTCTGCAGACCTCTCCTCAAAGTCGCCCTCTTCCCTAAATCGCATATTTGCGGCGTCGGCGTTTGCAAACAATCCCTCCTCACCCAGCATCAATGCCACGGGGTACAGAGAGGATTCTGTCAGTACTAGCCACGCCATAAACTATGAACTATCATCGAAGTTCCAGCGCATCAGCATGACGTTGCTCCAGAACGGCCTGAAAGTTTCAAAGGAGTCGCAGGAATTCCAGCTTAACTTCTCTCTGAACGTGTTAAAGGAAAACACCGACAATCCGGATCGGGTGGAACGCACGTCGTCGTACTACAACAAGATTCGCGGGCATTCCTCCCTTAATAGGTCTCCTTCGGACGCTAGCAATGCTACTCACGGATCCCGGTTAAGCCCAGACACCTCAGGCTACTATGCTCACTCCATGGACTCGTCCGCCAGTCAGACGGGCGATCTACAGCGAAATGCGTCGATTTCCAGCTCCACTGGTGGCCACGAATATCACAACAACGGCACGAGCGGATTGAATATCACATACAGTGGCGAAACAGGCATGTCTGAGGGCCAGTCGTCGCAGTTGCTGCCGAGCCATACACACCGGTCATTTTCTCTGGTACACGACGTCCAGGATATCGATATGTCGGTGTTGTTCATCCGGGCGCTTCACTCGTTTGATCTGACACAAAGTCAGCTCGAATCCGATAACTCCGTATGTCTCTCCTTCAAGGAAAAGGACTTGGCGTTTGTGCACACCATCGATGACTCGGGCTGGGGAGAAGTGACGCTCTTGGAGACTCTTGAACGAGGCTGGATACCCATGAATTTCTTCTATGTTGCTGTCAATGGGACTCCCGATACCCCCAGTGACACTCATATGACGGCGTTACCTTATTCGCATTATATGGGTCCGCTTCTCGATGCCTGTGGCAAGTTCCTTGCAAATCCGATTTCGCACACCTCACGCCACGGGAAAAAGACCTTTTCCGTTAAAATAGTCAACAAAGTACGTGACGGAGTGCGCCGCTTGCTCCAGGAGACGGACTGCTTGTCCAGGTCCAACGAGATTGTCACTAAGAAGCCCATAGTGAGGAAGTGCCGGAAGGTACTTTTGTCCGACTGGTACAGCTTGATGTCCAAAGCAAGCGAGTACAAAAACACGTCTAATTTCGACAAGATTGAGGTGTTGACGTTGTTGGTATTCCAAGTGACCAGACGAGCGTCGTCGTTTTTCGAAATTTGGGCACGAGAGAGCCAGGATGTCATTAAGAGAGACACGGAACTTTCTTTGCGCAATGACTTGGAAAAGTACCCGCTTCTAAGAAGCCTGCCAAACGCGAAGCAACGCGTGGCTGAAATCAACTCGGTACTTTACTCGTACTTGTGCCTTATCATTGGCCGGCTAGATTTGGTGGAGCACAACCCAGCGGCCTGCGATATGTTGGAGACCATGGTACATCATATCATCTTGCTTTTGCGCGAGTTGCTATTTATTTCGAAAACAGGCTCGGACTATTTGGCCGAGAGACCGTCCGAACTTGACGGTTCGCTTGATGCCCTTCTTTCCTATGTCAGTCAGATTGTTACGGGAGTAAAGACATTGGTGATTAATACTGTCAACGAGCCCGACAGACATCGCAGTTTGAACCGTGAACCAGGAAACCAGGAAGCTTATTCTCACACAGCTGAAGGTCAATTTTTGATAACAATTGCTGCAAAGATGATCCACGCAATTGGCGTGACCATCAGCTGCATCCGCAGGACATTTGAACCAATTGGTGATTTCAAGCTCAGTTCCGAGCGGGCGTATCCGGACTATTCAGCGATTCGAATTGTACCTGACGAGTTCATACGAGCATGTTCGGTGGGAATCGTCAAGTCACTCTCACTCAATGTTAGGGACTTGCGTGAGATGAAGCAAAAAAACGTTAGCTCTTCAAACCGGTATTCGACGTTCCGCTCCGGTAAAACTGGTGATCTAGGAATCACCGCAAACGGAGTCCATTCGCTTCATAAGGCTATTCTAGTGGATACTGAAGCATCGGCTCCGTTCGGGTCCGGCCATGAATTCAAACAATACCTTTCATCAGATATCACCCATTCGCCAATGGAAACATTCACCATCGACGACGAACTACTTGTGGATGCAAATGGTAATCTTCTTGGCGCTTCTTTCAAAGGACTTATATACACACTCACCAACGAAAACTCGCCGCCAGAGTACTTTTTCGTTTCTGCGTTTTTTATCTGCTTCCGCAACTTTGCCAGTGGGCTTGATTTAGCCGAACTGTTGATTCATCGATTTGAATCCGATAGTCCAAGTGTTGCCAGTGCCCAAATAGCAGATGTATCTATCACGGTGAAACTCAAGAACCGCCAGAAAATCATATGCAAGTTGTTTCAGATTTGGATGGAATCGTACTGGAGCCACAAGAGTGATCGTGCTCAGTTGGGTACTTTGATTAATTTCTTCAACGAGGCAGTTTGCAAAGTATTGCCTTTTGAAGGAATGAGATTAATTGAGATTGCCGCAAGACTAGTTACCCAGGAAGATACTTCGCAACAGTTTCTCAACAGAAGCATCTCGCTTGCGAAAATCAGGCGCAAAAACTCGATTATACCTAATAGTGATTCTGAAGGTTCTCTCGCGTCAAGGTACTCAATGATTGATGGATACGAGCTTTCCAAAATCAACACCAATAGTTCAGTTGTCAGCTCTATTAAATCCATGACGTTGCCCTTACCCCTTGGGATTAGTGGGCAGCTGATTTCAACCAGTTCATTGTTGACCAAAAGCCAGCTTCATTTGATCGAAACGCTAGTCAATACTTATCGGTCCATCTTGCGTGAATCGTGGGTCCCCAGGACGTACCTTGATTCGGACGAATTCATAGTGGAAGATATTTCTCGTCTTCTTCCGAGGTGGTATGCTCTTAGCGACCAGAACTGGGTATTGTCGAACTATCGTCCAAATCTTTTGGACTTCAATGGGTTGGAGATTGCCAAACAATTCACTCTCATCGAGTCTGAGATTTTCTGCGCCATCGAAGCAAACGAGCTTGTTAATGGCAACTTCACTGCCAAGAAGGCGCATCTTAATCTTGCCAAGAACGTGAGGCGTTCATTGTTATTCACAAACTGTCTCTCAGAGTATGTGGTGGAATCTGTTTTGCAACCCCAAGTGAGCCACAAAGTGAGGGTGAATATCATCAAAACTTGGTTGAAAATTGCCATTTCTTGTTTATACTTGCGCAATTTCAACTCCTTGGCTGCCATCATTACGTCTTTGCAATCTCATTTAATCACCAGATTGACAAGGATTTGGGGAGAGCTCACTGAGAAGTACACCGACTTATATGAGTACTTGTGCAGCATTGTTCATCCCGAGAAAAACTACAGCGTGTACCGGACGAAGTTGAAGAGTTTTTTGCTTTCAAATGACTACAATATCCCCGTGGTTCCATACTTTTCGTTGTTTCTTCAGGATTTGACATTTGTCACGGACGGTAATCCAAACTACAGAACAGCAAACACTTTCTTGAAGCAGAAATTGATCAATATCGACAAATACCTCAAAATCACCCGTGTGATTGCCGATATCGAAAGCTTGCAGATTTCGTACGCCAGGCCAAGCGATAATAGGCGGGACAAGAGTGGAACGTTATTTTCAATGGGTCACTCGAGAAGAAAGGATTTACTGCCCGTCAATGGACTTGAAGATTACAGCATCGCCGGTGTTCCTGCACTCAAAGAATTGATTCTTCTCGAGCTCTGGAAAATCTCCCAGCTTAATAAGAAAGAGGAAGACCGGGCTTGGAAGTTGAGCTGTGTTGTGCAACCAAGAGACACGCCACAACATTATTAGACAGGCAAGCTCTAAATGCAGGTCATCACATCTTTTTTTCCTGACATCCGCGGCACTATCCGATGATGAGTCACATTATAACGTTTCGCTTCGGTGCGCCTTATCAGCAGGAAACTATAAGCACAACTTATTGCGGTGTTATTGGACAGTGGGCTTCCTGCCGATAGTGTGCATGATTTCCAAGAAGGTGAAATTTCAGCCCTGTACAGTTTTGGTTGTTTTCTTCAAAATATCACAACTTCATCGCTTACTGAAATGTTAGCTGCTAGAAATTATGGCAGGATCTCGTCCAGGGTCTTTAGGAGGCCGTTGGCGACGCTGAATGATTTCGCATCTTCTTTTGAAGTGCCTGCTGAGTACAAGGCCCGGTGTCCGCCTTATGCTAAATTGGTGAAAAACTTGGACACGGTCAATCGAATCACCGGAAACAAGCCATTGGCGTTGGCTGAAAAAATATTGTATGCACATTTGGTTGACCCGGAGCAAACAATGGCGTCGGTCAATGGTGACTTGACCAAGATCCGGGGAGAGCAATATTTGAAGTTGACTCCCGATCGTGTGGCGATGCAAGACGCGTCTGCACAAACGGCGTTGCTACAGTTTATGACTACTGGTATGTCTCGGACTGCAGTTCCAGCGTCGATCCACTGTGACCATTTGATTGTTGGCAAGGATGGAGCTGAGAGCGATTTGACCACTTCGATAGCCACCAACAAGGAAGTGTTTGATTTCTTGCAGAGCTGTGGAGAAAAATATGGCATCCAGTTCTGGGGCCCCGGCTCTGGAATCATTCACCAGATTGTGCTTGAAAACTTTTCTGTTCCTGGGCTCATGATGCTTGGAACCGACTCACATACACCAAACGCTGGTGGTTTAGGAGCAATTGCTATTGGTGTTGGTGGTGCTGATGCTGTTGATGGTTTGACTGGTACACCCTGGGAATTGAAGGCCCCTAAGATTATGGGGGTCAAGTTGACGGGAAAATTGAGCGGCTGGTCCTCGCCCAAAGACGTCATCACTCACTTGGCTGGTATTTTGACCGTTCGTGGAGGTACGGGATACATTGTGGAATATTTTGGCGATGGTGTGGAGACATTGTCGTGTACAGGTATGGCAACGATCTGTAACATGGGTGCCGAAATCGGTGCTACGACATCAACTTTCCCATACCAAGAAGCTCATCGCCGGTACTTGAAACAAACCAATAGAGGCCCCATTGCGGATGCTGCAGATGTTGCTTTGAACAAGTACAATTTCTTGAGAGCCGATCCCAATGCACAATACGATAAGGTTATTGAAATTGACTTGAACACTTTGGAGCCACACGTGAATGGACCATTCACACCTGACTTATCCACGTCGATCTCTGTGTTTGGCAAAACGGCCAAGGCGGAAAACTGGCCCTCGAAAGTCAGTGCTGGATTGATTGGTTCGTGTACGAACTCGTCGTACCAAGACATGTCACGTGCCGCGTCCATCATTAGACAAGCGGAGGACGCTGGCATCAAACCCAAAATCCCGTTCTTCGTGACCCCTGGCTCGGAACAGATCAGGGCCACAATTGAAAGAGATGGGTTGATTGACGTTTTTGAGAGAAACGGCGCCATCGTTTTGGCCAATGCCTGTGGTCCTTGTATCGGACAATGGGACAGAACAGAAGTGTCCAAAAGCTCCACGGAATCCAATGCGATTTTCACCTCGTTCAACAGAAACTTCCGTGCCAGAAACGACGGCAACAGAAACACCATGAATTTCCTCACCTCGCCTGACATTGTCACAGCCATGATCTACTCCGGCGACATGAACTACAATCCACTCACGGACTCGATTGAAACGGAAAAGGGAAAGTTCAAGTTCGAGCCTCCTTCGGGAGATGAGTTACCAAGTAAGGGCTTCATCAAGGGCAGAGAGAAGTTTTACCCAGACCCAAATCCACAACCAAAAGCGGATGTGCAAATCGAAGTGTCTCCCGAATCAGATAGATTGCAAATCTTGGAACCTTTTGCTCCTTGGTCTGGTGAAGAACTTAAAACGACGGTTTTGTTGAAGGTGGAAGGAAAATGTACCACTGACCATATCTCTGCTGCTGGATCCTGGTTGAAGTACAAGGGCCATTTGGAGAATATTTCTTATAATACATTGATTGGTGCGGTCAACAAAGAAACAGGGGAAGTGAACAAGGCTTACGACTTGGACGGCACCCAATACTCGATTCCAGAACTCATGTTCAAATGGAAGAAGGACAAGAGACCTTGGGTAGTTGTTGCTGAGCATAATTACGGCGAAGGGTCTGCTAGAGAACACGCCGCCATGTCTCCTAGATTCACTGGTGGATCCATCATTCTTGTCAAGTCTTTTGCCAGAATTCACGAGACCAACTTGAAAAAACAGGGCATGTTACCCTTGACTTTTGCAAACGAGGCAGACTATGATAAATTGTCGTCGGGCGACGAGCTCACTACGATAGACTTGTGTGACATGATTGCGAAGGAGGGAAACAATGGCGGTCATTTGAGAATCAAGGTTAAGAAAAGAGACGGGTCGGAGTTTGAGTTGTTGTGCAAGCACACGATGTCAAAGGACCAGATTGATTTCTTCAAGGCCGGTTCCGCCATTAACTACATTGGGAACTTGAAGAAGGAGCAAGAAGCTGCCCAGAAATGAGCAGGCTTATGGCATTAGTACCACTCTAAATCTACAATACAAAGGTGAAGAAGTCGCCTTGGGTTAGTAAACGAAAAAGCTTCTATTTCAGTGTGTAACTTGCGTATATGTTGTAAATGTAAACCGCCTTTCATGCTCTCATGGCTAATATGGAAATCAAAGAAGTGAATGAGCCAGTACAAAGTGTGGATGTGGCAGTCTTTTGAAAATTGGTGGGCTAGGCATCGATCAAGTCGTGGGACTTGTCGTGGTCTTGGTCCTCGTCGCCTTCATCATCCTCGTCCTGTGCGCTCGATCTCTCATAAAACTCGTCCAAGATCTTGGGGCTGATTCTGTTCAACATCTCCTTGGGGAAGATTCTCAACAACGACCATGCCAAGTCCAACGAGTCAAAGATCGATCTGTCTTCATATGCACCTTGAGCAATGAAATTCTTCTCAAACTTCTCCAAAAACTCCAACGCCAACTTATCTTCAGTCGACAACGCCTCTTCTCCCACGACAGACTTCATGGCTGCAGCGTCTCTACCAATAGCATATTTGGCATACAACTGATTCGAAACATCACCGTGATCTTTTCTGGTCATGCCCTCCCCAATGGCAGACTTCATCAAACGCGACAACGAGGGCAACACGTTGATCGGAGGGTAAATTCCCCTGTTATCCAACTGTCTGTCGACGAAAATCTGGCCCTCGGTAATGTACCCGGTCAAATCCGGGATTGGGTGGGTAATATCGTCGTTGGGCATGGTCAAAATGGGGATTTGCGTTATGGAACCATTTCTACCCTCAACTCTTCCGGCTCTCTCGTAGATTGTCGACAAGTCGGTGTACATATAACCAGGGTATCCTCTTCTTCCTGGAACCTCTTCTCTGGCAGCAGAAACTTCTCTCAAGGCATCGGCGTACGACGACATGTCGGTCAAAATGGTCAAGACGTGACGCTCCGTTTGGTAGGCCAAGTACTCTGCGGTGGTTAAGGCCAAACGAGGAGTAATAATTCTTTCGATAGTAGGGTCGTTGGCCAAGTTTAAAAACAACGACGTTCTGTCCAAAGAGCCGTTCTCCTCAAAGTCCTGCTTGAAGAAACGAGACGTTTCCAAATTTACACCCATAGCAGCAAACACAATCGAGAAGTTATCCTCGTGTCCATCGTGAACATCCTTGGTAGGTCTCACAAGACCAGCCTGTCTACAAATCTGGGCGGCAATCTCGTTATGGGGCAATCCAGAAGCGGAGAAAATCGGGATTTTCTGGCCCCGCGCAATCGAGTTCATCGTGTCGATGGCTGAGATTCCCGTGGAGATCATTTCCTCGGGATAAATCCGGGCATAAGGGTTGATTGGCGATCCATTGATGTCCAAGTAGTCCTCAGCGAAGATCTTGGGACCCTTATCGATCGGACGCCCCGACCCGTCAAACACACGTCCTAACATATCCTCAGAAACCGAGATCTTCAAGTTCTCACCCGTGAATTCAACACGGGTCTTTTTAATGTCGATTCCTGACGTCCCTTCAAACACCTGCACAATGGCCTTGGACCCCCGGACTTCCAACACCTGGCCTGCTCTGACAGTGCCATCAGGCAAGGTCAAATTGACGATTTCGTTGTATCGTGGAAACTTGACTTTGTCCAAAATAACCAATGGACCATTGACTCCACCGACCGTGTTATAATTGATTCTGGGTTTGATCTTAAACCCTTCAGAAACGGCTTTTTTGTTCAAGTCGAACAATTCTTTGTCGGACAACATGTTTGAACTGATGTTTTTCGCGTGTGGTGGCTGGAAAAGACGGCCACGGAGTTGCTGTTTCGACACTGAGTGAGACTCTCGCAAGCGTTATCTGAGTACTCGACGATTGAATTATCGGACGCTACCTCTGAGGTAAGCGGTATGAGATTTACGCGAAGGGCTGAGGGTTACGCCCATGTTCTTGGTTTCTTCTGCATCTGGCCAAAACTGGCCACAGCCGGCCCCACTGATTGATACCTCTTGGGGGAAAAAGCAATTTCAATCATTCGTCTACAATAATGCAGAATTTCCCATTCCAAACCACGTTTTTGCCTCTCTTGGCCACCCTAAAACATCTTGCTCACCATGTCCCAGTCGTCAAGTTGCGCGCGCGACTGGGTCAAGACAGAATTGGCTCCAGTGACTCCCAAGCTTTCACCCACTCTGCCTTCACTGCCACTATGATGGCCGCAAATCATCTCGTGCACACGTGTGGAGATGTACTTTAAGTCGTATTCAGGCCCGTCCCCATAACTAGAACTTTCCCCATATACGGCGTGCTTTTGCTTGACACCTTTCGTGTCCTCTTTCGTCTTCTTTTTCGCATTCCCTTTAGCATTTTCTCTCTTCACTGTACTCTGGCTCAATACTCCAAATATCGAGTCGTCCAGGGCCTTTGACGGTATTTCTGTGCCGCCAGCTTTTGAAACTAGCCTTGCGTAGATCTCTCTGAACTTCAGAACCTTTGAAACCGGCCCGTCGCTTATTTCATTACCTGTGTCGGGGCCAGCCCAGGATTCATTTATCGACAGACTTTCTTCTGTGAGGCTAGTCAGCTGAGAGGCTTCCACGGTCTGAACTTCTTGTGTAATGGAATTAAATGCACCCCTGGCGTTTATTAAGTCTGGCTTTAGCTTTATCTTTGCCTCAAAGTACCCGTCCATGGACCTGAGGCTTGAAAGGATCTCCTTGAAATCATACACAAAACGGGGCAGAGTCAGAGCGATAATCGATTCTTTTTGTGGTGAGAATCTTCCCAAACCCAGAGGCAATTCCTGGCGCAAGCCCGCCGTGTCTAACCCATTGGTGTAGATCTTGGTTTTTTGAAGAAATTCGTTGAATGTCACGAGTATTTTCACAACTATTGCCACAAACCGCAAGTACTCATTTGGCCGGAGCTTGGAGAACGGCTTGGTGAGGATTCGGTGGGGTACAATGACGATTTTCTTACCTTCTAAGAGTGCACCGTTTGTTTGGGTATTAATCATATGGGTTTTTGCACCTTGGCTGTGTATTTTCGGTGTGATTTTTGCAGGCCCTTGATAGCTGGGTGTAGGAGTATTCAGACGGGTGTTTCGATTTTCCATACTCTCTTTTGATCCAGGTGTTTCTTCCTTAGAAACCATAATAAAGGCACTGGTGTGGCCATTGTTGAAGCCATCATTAAGATCCTCTCCAACTTCCACGTCTACTTCCTCCGGATCCTTGGTACTAGATCGTCTTTGCAGGTTCATGGTACGGGAAGATTTGGGTACACGAATGATGTTGTTATCGATAATGATTTTGTCCAAGTTCAAAGACCTGGTCTGGATGAAATCTGCTGATGGTGTGTCAAAAGCGCCATTAAAAGAACTTTTTTGATTCTTTGCTGCTTTTGATAATCCTTCCGCATTGACTGCTTCATCGATTATCTCACTTTCTTCCTCGCCAGCTTCCTCAGTATCGACTCTAATCAACCTGTTGATTTTGGCCTGAACTGACTCGTAGAAGCTGCTATCTGGAAGGAGCTTTCGAAGGTGATCAAGGTACGATAGCAGTAGGGTTTCGTCATCGAGCTTGACCAAATCATAGAGCATGATCTGAACACGTATAAGGTCCTCAAGGAAGGTATTGAGACTGACTACATCTGTGGTCAGAAAAGACAGAATTGCAACCGGCGATCTGCCAAAAAGAGAAGGATCGTGCTTTCCATCTCTATTTGATAACATCGCCTCTTTTACCACTTTATAACGGGTATACTGGACGAGAGCCGTCTGCCGAGAGACTCGGGCCATTCCTTCTGCTTGTAGGGTCATGATTTCATGGTCTAGCCGCTCAAGTTTGCGACTATATGACTCGAACATTAGAGCCTCTTGTTTTGCAATATTTCTTCTCTGATTTTCGAGCTTCGTGGTCAAAAATTCGACTTTCTGTTGCATCTTCAAGTTCTTTCTCAAGAGAGAGTCACGTGCGCGATCTAGACCACCGCCTTTGGCCCTCTGATTCTGCATCTCGAGCTTTTTTAGGTATAAGGCCAACTGAATAATTGATGAGTTTCCAGGCAGAAGTGCCTCGGCCGCTAATGCACTTCCCGCAGCTATTGGTACACCGACCATATACTTCTGGAGAACCTGATCCATTCTAAGTGCGTCTGTCAGGTAACTATTTATTTCAGCACAGATATGGAAGATCTCATCTATGACCCGTTTCATGGCGTCTTTGTCCCGCTCATTCACAATTACAGAATTACGTACAATTTCCGTGCTTCGGTGGATACAGTCGCCACATACTAACTTCTGGTGGTTCGGGTCCTTTCGCTGGTGGCAACAGGGACAGTTTATTGTAGGTATGGTGGCGGCACTACCAGCACTTCTCGACATACCAACAGTTTATGGCCAGGATTTGAAGGCCTAGCTAGCTTTTGGGCTCTCGGTTAAAATGTGTATTTATTCTGCTGCTGGAAGGTGAAAATACACAAACATATAGTGGTGTGCACGGAGAGATTAGATAAACCCTCGTCTTATGTGCAAATCTGGGGCACACTGGCCTGATGCGGAAGGTGTAATAGAACTGAAAAGGTGTTTGAAAGTGAACGGTATTTGAAGGGATTGAAGGGTATTTCAAGGTTTTTTCAATCTTTCAAAATTCAATACGGACTTACGTCTCTCTTTTTTCTTCATCACTGTCTCTAATATTTTTCTTAAAAGCTATGTTTCTGTCACTCTTTGTATTGCTCTGTTCCAGTAAGAGGTTGACCTGGAGGCTAGAGCAGTGCGGCGACCATTTGGCTGATTTATTATATGTTCTGCCAGAGGAACAAAATGATGAAGAAAAAAAGAAAAGATTGGCAAAGAAGAAAATTAGATTTGGTTCTGGAAGTGAAGATATTTCTTGTTTGCGTAGGAAAATTGGTAGCGACTAGTATATTGTCTCTAACTAGTGGTGATAGCAAATATCAGCCAGTGTTCATGAGTACTGTGGTTGAGCCAACGGAGTCTTGATGTTTCGAGCAGTGAAAACAACAAGTGGCTTGGTGGTTTTTCTGAGACTTGAGAATCTTTTCTTGTAATCGTGCCGGCTATAATGTGCTGATATACGATGATAAGTAACTTTGTTGCGTAACATTGTAGGATTAGAGTCACAGTTAGTGATAACGGTGCCAGTTTCACAGTGCATACCCTTTAAAACATATTAATAATTCGTGGAAAACGCTATCGAATCAACATTTGTCTGTTTAACTTTTTGTATGTTTAACTTTTGTATGTTTTACTTTTGTCTGTTTTACTATTTTCATCTTTTTACCAGTGGAATGAAAATAAATATACACTTCGTGATAAGCTCGGTACTTCGAAAACAAAACAAAAAAAACAAAAAAAAAACTACAACCTTGGACTATAACAAACACAATATTTTCTCGTGACGTTGAAGAAATCGCTAGATTTATACGGACATGCCTGTTTTTGGGTCGCAACCCTCGATTTCTTATCTCAAAGTGATGTTACATCATTACTAGAAGCAGACTTTACTGGGATCTGATCTGACTTATCTCCGCATTACTGAGTTCCTTGCACCAAAAGCCATTAAAACCTCTTTTCAGTGGGACCGGATATTCCACATTATACTTCTGGCATTTCTTACCCGTTTCATCATGTACCGACAATCAATCCCAGAAGTCTTTTGGTGACCAATATATGAAAATCGCCTTTGGGCTATAACCAACCTTCCCTTCACCTCACCAAAAGATTCTCGATAACGAGCACTCTTAAATCTCACGGCTTCAAACAATAACCCAAAATGAAACACAAGCCATTGTCACTACATTTACCTCCTATCCATTCCAGCAACTCTGTGTCCCCCACTCCAAATCTATCCGAAAGACACAAACACTTCTCGCGTCATCTACGTTTGCGTGTCTTTTGAAGAGCTCGTCTCTCAACAACCTCTCGGATAACTAAAGACAAAATCTGCTCTACATCCTGCTCCACATCCACAGCCAAATAACCACATCGCCATAGTTGAGCTAGTTTTTTCCCGTCTTGTATAAGTTTTGGAGACGCCAAAGGCAGATTCTTGTGCGTGCATATAATCCATATGGGCGGTGGGCACAGTGGGTCTGCCGGGTTCATTGATGTGTCAAGCAATTTGTTTTGAGGCACGCTGTTTCGATGGCCTGGCCATGGGTCCATGATCGTTTTGAACGCTGCCTTGAGCAGAAAAATGTCCTTTTCTTTGCCCTGGCTCCACCGCGTTTTATACGTGTGATACTCTCTCCACGCTTCTTCAAGACCAGCCTTGATCACAGGAAGAAGACTAAATGTCGTGTCACGTGAGCCAAAAAACGACACTGTACTTGGTGCGTCTGTTGCTTTACCTGAGTCCAAAGACTCCGATGAGGAAGATGAACATGACGAAGAAGAGGGGGTGCTACCATTCTTCGGGGAAGCTAGTTCGTCATATGTTGGAGGATTCGAACCAGGAACTGCGCTGTAAAGAAGAAAATACCCGTCAATTGTGCCGTTCATCTCTCCAGCACCACTCGCAACCAAAAGCGGCTCGGTGTTTACTGGCTGACGCGGGGTATCGGCCAAGTTTCTTAACACATCCTTTCCCAATCGAGCATGTAGCGAAGCCTCTAAGAATGGAATGAACTGATTGCTGTTAAATGCTGGAGTATCGATTAATTCCATTAGAATCGGCGAGATTTCCACCTCAGACGTGTCCGAGTCACGTGCCGTCACGTAGACTTCGTTTTTGGACATATACGCCATGTTTATACCGTCTGCAGAGATATTGGAACCCGGCACTTTCCGGAGCGCAGCTTTTGCTACAGCGTCGTAAATCACCGGGCTTAACAATAGGTCTTCCCGAGCCAGCGCGTGCTCTAGTAAGCGATTCGAGTTGTGCTCATCTAATATTAGCTTCAGATCCGCGTTTTGGGGCGAAAATGTGAAAAGCACCGGGGTTGTTTTCCTCAGGGGATAGTATGTGTCTCTATACGTGCCACAAGAGAGTTTCAGGATTGTAGCAGTCTTGCCTGTGCGAGGCCCACCCAAGAACGCAAGCCGTACTGGATCTTTTCCGTTCACTGGAGGGGAATTTCGAATACTGGCTGCCACCTCATATTGCGTCTTCATGGATGAACCGTTGGTGAAAGTGAAAATTTATCTGATCAGGTATGGGAAAGCAAAAGCGTCTTGGCGTGGTGTCTTGGTGTGTCTCCACCTGTCTTGAGAAAAAGTCACCTTTAGTTTTGACGTGAAGTGCCAAACATAGCATGTACTGTATGAGTAGTGTGGCTCTGGATGCGAGGCATCTCAGACTCAAATTCGGACACGGTGGACGTGAAGCACAGTGCGGGGCCAATTTGAAAGCGAGGGAAAATTAGAATTAAACAGGAAAACAGTTTGAGTCAACAAAACGCAGCGACGATACTGGGAGAAGAAATCAGTTTGCATTTTGTTTGTTTCTGCTCTTTTGAATTTTTCGTCTTTCCATCTTTCTTCTTGCGTTTTGCCATTCATTCCTCTTTTGTTTTCATTCTCCGTGCTCCATGGTGTCCATTATCACCTCTTGTTCCCTGTTCTGTTTGGGTATGCTCGCTTTTCTGACCCGATGATATATAACTGTGGAGTCTCAAACCTGAGAGCCACTTTTAAAAAAGTCTGATCTCCATCTCTTTTGGGGCACCGGATACTAAAAATCCAGGATTAGAAGAGATGTATTCTCGATGTACCATTCATTACTGAATGGGATGGTACTTGAGTTTCTGTCGTAACTGTAGAGGTGTGTCCGTCATCATCAACACTAAGGGCATTTTCAGGAATCGATTGAAGTATTTTTTTTTGGGAAAGACCGCCACCTTTTTATTCAGATCCAAGAATTCTCCGTTTGCTAAGTCCCTTGTTGAGCTATTTCATCATGTAAGACATCCATTCTGGGTAGAACCCAAAATTGTCCCATTGAGGGTAAGAGGTTTCTGCACCTTTCCAAAGAACTTCTTCCCGAAATAACAGTTAAGTGACCCGCCTGAGACATCCATATATTGACAGCTTCTTGAAGTAATGTTGAAAGTTTCCCCCCACCTATGAGTCAGTGAAATCTGTATGGTTTCTTCTTCTCAAGTATAAAACCATTATCCTTTCCGTTACTTTCTCGCCTCTTAACCACACTTTCTCAAAGCACGAACAGCTTTGCAACGACCTCATTCAGCGGTAATACAACCAATCATTGTCTGGCCACTCGCGCGGATCCGCCAACTTCAAAAAAAAAGACCTTTTGCTCAAGATTTGCAGCAATAATTCAAGCTTAAAATGGGGCTCAAAACCATAGTTTCGCCATTTCGCCATTCCGCCATTCCGCCATTCCGCCATTTTAACACATTTTCCAATGCTTCGATTCACGGCAGAACATCACACTGGACACGTGGCTACACTTAACTGAGAGTCTCCCGCACCAAAGTACATGAACCACTCGCCCTTGAACTGCACAACGCCTTCGGTGAACACCACCCGGTTCACCTGCCCAAACACTTCGTTATCTTTTTCAGGTACAAGAATAGGCCTCTCCAAACGTGCAACAGGCCCGCTTTCCAAATCGTCGTAATCAAGCAACATCTGCGAAATCGTATACGTGGCCTTTTCGTACGACCCCGACCCCACCGTGGACGAGTTGTAAAACAAAATATGGTAGTTTTTCCGGTGGTCCATTCCCTGGATCTTGATAGGCGCTGGCCCGGGCTCAATTAACCTGTCCTGCCAGGCAAACTTCCCAGTTGTGACCACCTTAGGCCGGATCTGCCAGTGCACCAAATCGTCACTCTCTGCTAATTGGAAGCCAGACTCGCCCCAAATCATATAATACATTCCATTCTTGTGGCGATCGACGAAAATGGCCCCTGACTTCAGCCATCCATGGCGTACAAAAGTTTCGCCACTCACGTCTCTACACACCTCAGTCCAGTCGTCGTTTGGGATCACTGGCGGGTATTTTTTCCAGGTGAGGAGATCTACGGATTCGGCCACACATAGTCTGGCCCGTGACTTATCGTAGGCAGTATATGTCACAATAAACCTTTTGGACACCGGATCACGTACAATACGGGGATCCTCGCACCCACCCCCTTGTTCCCAGGGCTCCGTTGGGTATATCACCGGACGCGGCCAGCGTTTAAAATTATATCCGTCTTTCAGCCAAGCAATTCCTATCGACAGCACGAGCTTTTTGTTTTGTGCACGGTATAAAAGAAACACGTGTTCGTCAATCACAATAGCCGCTGCATTGTAAATATACGCCTCCTCAAACTCGTGGCGAGGGTCAGGGGTCAAGATAGGATTACCTTGGTATTTGGTAAAATGTGGTCCAATGGGAAACATAGTAGGGGGCTTATAGTTGGGGTCCCCATCAGGAGTATCTTTGTTAATTACGGGAAATTGCATGACGAGAAAAGTGAGGAGAAAAGAAGAGAAATAGAGATTAATGAGAATTTGTGGAAATAAATATGGAATTCGAAAAGAATGAAATTGAAACGATTGGAATTGAAAAGAATGGATGTTGGAATGAGGGCCGTGGAGTGAATTGCGGGGCAGGCGGACGAAATAGAGGCTGGGCCAAGAAACGCGAGCAGCGGCTGTGATTCATGGAATGGACCGGCACCGTTGTAGCGCCACCATCATGATGCGCCGCCAGCCACTGGAACAGCGGTGATTTGAATGAACACGAGGAAAAATAATAATAGTAACAATAATAAGAGAAAAAAGGGAAAAGTTTACATTTCCCCGGCTATGTTCTTTGAAAATGAGCAGTGTGATCAACCTTTTACTCATGGTATCAGTGTCTAGTGGAAAGAAAAGCCAATTGTTTTGAGTGGAATACTGCGCGGTCTCCGGTCCTGAGAGAAATTATTGAGTCGTGGAGTGGCACGGCGCTGGCTTGGTCCTGCGAAAATCACACTTGCATCTTGAAATTTTGCAGCCAGACCGTTGCGCAACCGGTCGCCGGAGTTTAATTCTAATTAAAGGATTGAGTAATGGAACAGACGGTGGATTTCTATACAAGTTAATGAGCTATGTTGCTACGGGAGGATCGGTAAGTTGAAGCAACCTGAAAAATCATGAGTATGAAAAGCTCGGATAATGAGAGAATGGAAAATGGGGAGTCATGGCCAGTGCTTTTCAGGAATACGAAATATGGGACACTGCAGTATCTTTCTGTCGTTTTAGTTGACTCAAAAACCATACGGGCAGTCGTTTTCACTTTTAGTAGAAAGCTTGAGATACCTGAAATAAGCTTCATCAATACTTATCCCAGACACTTTCGAAAATCTTTTTAACCTTTTTCGTGCATCACTATCACCTACTTATTGTTGACCTTCGTCTTCCCTGTCACGCTCCAGATGCCAGATTAAACACCCTCACATGAATCTTCTTTTTTTTTATTTACTTTAATTTGGTCTTTTGTTCTTTTCCCTTTATCTTTTCCTTCATTCCTCTTCTTTAATAATCTCATCATGCCCGCCCATCGCATCACACCCTCTTCTTCTATTCTCTTTTCTTTTCCTTCCGTCTTTTCCTTCCGTCTTTTCCTGTCTCTCCTTTGTCCTACTAACTAAGCAATCTCGGTATGGTGTGGTCTTTCCCGCGTGACCACGAAAGAAAAAAAAAAGGCCCAAGAATTCCGCACCTCCCAGACGGCTCTAAAAGTTTGGGCCGGTCGCTCGCAAACGGCCCCAAATATCCACTCAACACCCGCGAAAATTGGCTCCCTCCCTGGAATCCACGAGCCCTGGCTTTTCAGAACCAGTGTCATTCCATAATCCACTCCGTAGATTAAATAAACCCCGGAGAAGAAAAGTGGTGTTAATAGTTATTGCGTTTATATCTCCCTTTTGTATCTCTTCCTTTTGGCCGTCTCTTTTTTTCCTTTCCATTTTCCACTTTTCATTTCCTCTTTCCTTCCCTTTTTCCCGTCCTCTTTTCATTTCCACTTTTCTTTTCTCTCTATTGTTCTCAGGTCTGGCCAGTTGCGACTGAGCCGTTCTCATCTGCAAGCTGCTCCACCCAAAAAAGAGACACCATTTGAGGCCACTAAAAACCACCAAAAACTCGCCTGATCTTCACTTTTCTCGCCCGCCTTGTTGTCTCCACAGGCCTGCGGAATACACAGATCTGCCCAAACTCTCAGCCATGGGCCAATTGATGTCCCACCCAATGGAGGAGAAAAGCATCGAGTATCAATCCCATGAATCCATAACCTACTGTGTAGGTGCCATGCAAGGGTACCGCATGCTGATGGAAGATGCCCACGACATCCGTATATCTGAACACGAGCACTTGGCGGTGTTTGGTGTGTTTGACGGCCACGGGGGCAAAGATGTTGCCGCCATATTAAAGACCACGCTCGTGGCCAAGATATTCAAGATTTTGCACCAGCAGTTAGCCGTCACTAACGCCCCACCCCCGCTAAGTAAGGTAATGCAAACACTCAAGGACTGCTTCTTTGAAGTTGATGCGCTGTTGCCTATGAAAACTGCTGCCACCTGCGGCTCCACGGCAATCGTCACTGCAATTCTTGCAAACCGGTACATCATAGCAGCCAACACCGGCGATTCTCGGGCGATTCTATCGCTCAAAGGCGGCCATGCCAAGACATTGTCTTTTGATCACAAGCCCTGTCATATGGGTGAGCGTGTGCGTATCGAAAATAGTGGTGGATACGTGATCAACTCACGGGTCAATGAAATTTTGGCTTTATCGCGTGCCTTTGGTGACTTGCAGTTCAAATTGCCATGGCTCCAGCTCGATTCACCGGGCAAAAACAACACGTATTTGGAGAAAAATCGCAAATACGCCGAGGGGAACTTGGTGTTGCTCCCGCCTGAGTTATTTCAAGTTTCTGTGGAGCCCGAATTGATGGTGTACGATCTACAGCAGCTCGATATGCCCGAGTTCATGGTGTTGGCATGTGATGGCATCTGGGACTGCTACACCAACAAGCAGCTAGTCAAGATAATCCGGGAAAAACTCGGCGACGGGTGGACACTACAGCATATTACAGAATTTGTGCTCAATGAGTGTATCAGCATGGCCTCTAGCGCCACGGGCATAGGTTTCGACAACATGACGCTCATGATCGTGGCCCTTCATCCGCGTAGCTCGATTGACGAGTGGAGGCACGAGATGGAAACAAGGCTTTCAGGCGAGAAGAAGTGAAATAAGGAAGGAGGGAAGTTCGTAGAAGGGATTGTATTGTATTGAGGTGCTGGACGGGTTGACTGAAGGATGCGAAATGTCTCGTTCAGGAGTTAAGGAAAAGGGGAGTATGGTCGAGGAATGGAAGAAGGGAAGAATGTAAGAAGGGACAAAGGGTGAAAAGGAAGAAACAGGGAAAGCACACGCGACTCTCTTCACCCGCCACACCGTGGTAAATAGGCGACGTCCGATTTGAAAAGAAATATATTGGTTTTTTGTTGGCAACTACGTCGGAAGAAGGATGATAATTTACTGCAGATCTACTGCCAAAAGAGGTTCAGACTGCAATGCCTTAGAGTGCATTCCCCCATGCTTTCACCGACTACTGAAAATTCAGACACAATCATCTTTCCAAATGTGGCCATTTTCTACCGCTTCTTTTACCGTTGCAGATACCTAAAAAACACCCCACAAGCATGTATTTCAGGTCTGTTTCATCAGCGTACCATGTTGCACTCGAAACACAGTCACTAGGAGGTGTAAGAGGTGGCCTGGTCTTCGCGGAAGCCGTCACGAAGAACGCGCCTTTTTTTATCTTTTTCAGTTTTGTCTTGCTGCTGCTGCTGCCGCGGAAAGAAAAAAAGAATAAAGAAAAAACCTCTCCACCAAATCCCATCGTCCCGTAACGAGTTTGTTTCCGCGATCAGGCTACAACAATCCTCGGGCGAGGTGAATAAGAGCTACATCTAAAACACCCACTGTAATAGGATAACGTTGCTGGCTAATAGACTCCTGTTGTGTGGTGGTTGTTGCATTTGCTGACTGTCTATTAATATTCTCTATTATTTTTTTTCTGCTCAAAAATCTATTCCACTTTTTCTTGACGTTGCTTGGTTTCCCCCATTGTCTATTCTTTGTTTGCATTTGTTCGTTGGGGCTCTGGTAGCAGAACATAGAGGCATTGAAACCCAGGTCCATCACTTCCCCCACACCAATTATCGGGAATATTCACCTTTGAAAGTTTTCACACCACATTCGCATTACTATCGCATTTCTGCTGAATTCTTACTAAATTCATATTGCACAGCAAAAACTTCACCTGTTGGCCCTCTTAAGTGCACAGGTCATCCCATTATACCCAACATACCCATTCATCATTCCATTGTCGCATTGTTTCTAAAGAATCCGCCACACCATGATCTATACCGAAACGAATGTCGAGTATGAAGACGAGATCTTGCGGCTTGCCCGTGACCCTAACTTGAGCCGAGAAAAAGGCAAAACCTCCAAACTTATACTGCTTATCCACGGCTTTCCGTTGACGGAAAGAACCGTGTCTAGACTATGTCAGCTATCGCTCAGCATTTTGCAAACACTCGAGAAAATCGAGCTCCAGTTGAAAAACTGGGCCTTCATGTCGTTGGATATGAATTCGTCGCAGCACTTTGATGCCTCTAATCCCCACGAAATCAAAACTTTTAATGCCAATATCAGCTTAAAGGTGATTGAGTCTTGCCAGGAATTAACAGTCAAGCTCAACAAAATCTCCGCCGATATGGACTTCATCACGAAGGCTCTGCGCAACTTGACGCCCATGGAGTTTTTGAGCGACAGCGGTACGCTCCTCACTTCGCTTACACTACGTAATATCCGCCTAAAGGATGAGCTACGCGAGAAAATCACCATTGCCTATCTGAAGGCTAAGCTCATTACCATCGGCACAAACTTGGAGCTGATGCTAGAGGGTGGCACCCCGGACCAGCGAGGTACTGTTTCGGCGTATAAGCAATTTGTCGCCAGTCTCCTTGGCCAATTGGATGCTGCCATACAAGCGCAGGACGAAGAAGACAAAACCGAATGTTTGGCCGTCATTAGCGACATGGAGCAGATGTTTGACGCGTTCAAATTGGAGTATGCCCAGGGCTATGTGGACTACGTTGCAGAGGGCGCCATAGACTCGCCACATCTGCTTCTGTTACCCTTGGGTGTGTCTAAAGACGGCGATTTTTCCGAACTGCACCTCCACGACGACTTCTCGCCAACAACACAGTCGATATCACTGCAATTCTCTCAGCCCGTGGTACACTCGATCACACGGCCCCCGACGCTGTCGGACCTGGACTCTATCGTGGAGCAGCACGCCCGCAGAGGCCTGTTTTCATCGGTAGCTTCAACCAGCATTTTGCAGAAACTGACGCTTTCCGAGGAGCTTCCTTACTTGATGTCTGCGTTCAACCTGGCTAAGACCTTGGAAGAGGACGTGTTCCATTACAAGGAGGAAGAAGATGTGCATGAGGATAATGGCGAAAATGACGACAAGAAAAGGTCGAAGAAACAGCCCGAAATGCCCTCTCCAAACACTTCTGACGGCGTTTCTCCTCGCACACAACCCCAGAAACACTTTCCCTCTACCAAACACCACTTGCCGCAAACGGCGTTGTATACAAACAGCAGCATTCTCTCACATCCAACAACCCCAAGTGCCTCCTCCTATATTTATGCAAACGATTCGTTCCTTTCTAAGCTTGGGATCAAACCACAGGTGATCTCCGCCACGCTACCCCGACATTTGAATGACAGCACAGCCTTTAACAAGCCGCCCGGGTTCCCACAAAAAAGGATGTTTGGGGTGAATTCCCAGGTGAGAGATGCACGTGACGAGGATACAGAGATCATGGACAACAAGGAGAATAAGCGTAGCCTTGTGGCACCCTTAACTCAAGCCAACTTGCTCACCCACACCTCGTCCACACTTGGCTCGGCTGACTTGGGTATGGATTTATCGCATGACTATGTCGAGTAACGAACAGTGTTGTGCCGCATTCGCTAGGAACTCCAAAATATTCAGGGTCTGTCATAATTGGACATGTTTCTTTCACAGTCATATAAGTGCGCAGGGAGTCAATAAGACTAGTGGAAGTATGTTGGGTCAGAACACGAGAATGTTGTAGTTGGTGGAGTAGAGGCAGACATTGTTAAAAGACTTATTGGATAAGTTATTTCTTCTTTTCAGTGAGATGATGAAGTTCACCTTAATAGACGAAGTGCAGGCCGGGGGAACGACACAGAACAAACATGTACAGCTTAACTTATCAACTCATCTTTGAGCAATGACACAGATAATCAACTACGCGGGGTAAACAGATATGTATTTCATATCTACTTCCTTTACGCCGGAATGACACAAGTTATTTGAATGTTTGTGTCATATTTCATCGGAGCGATGAGTAGATTTTACTACCTGCTGCACATGACCTTCTCAGAGCAGATGGAATACTCAGAATATTGCGATGCCGTCTTTCACTAAACATCCCGCCTCCCCCTCATATCTCGCCATAGTGACGCGATAACGCGTTTTATCTTCATTTTAGAAATTTCAATTGCAGAAAATCATGGCACAAAATCAAGAAAGTCGAACAAGAGACCGTTCATATCAAGAAAATAGGGCTGCTTTTTTTGGTGATGAATTCAATTTGAGGAGTTCCAACTCAATGCGCTCTAAAGCTAGCCGTTTCTGTTCATCTCTCTCAACGTTGCATGATCGAGTAGTTGGAAGGAAAACCAGCCACAATTCAGCCATAAAATTGGCACCAAGTGATAAGAATTTCCAAAACAAATTGCTTTTTAACCTCATTTTAATTGGATTGGCTTCCACAGCACTGGGAAGTACATTTTATTCCCAATCGTTTGCTAGTGAATTGTAAAGCCACTCCGGTTCAAACAGCACACCATGATCTGTACACACGGTACTGAAGCATCAAACCCCCACCGGTAGAATATCCAGGGCTAAAATACTATATTCATAGGGCTTTTGAGATCTTTCAACACGTAGTTTAATCGCTACAACATAACTAAAAATGCTCGAACGTTTCACCCCTAAAATAGAAGACAGTATGAAGAAATGCGTGTTTACCCATCAGAGCTATTTCAGATGCAAGCATCTGTCAATTTTTTGAAGGTTTTCTTCTGATATTGATTCGTTGACCGGGTCTCTTCAAGGTGAATATAGATAAGCTAGCAGATATTGCGATCAAGGCGGCTCAAACTAGTTGCATTTTTCGAGCTTTACTTGTTAGGCGCCACTCCATGCTAGATTGATGTTAAAAACAGCAAGATAAAAACGATGTTACCCCAAAGAAACTGGCACATCATTTGAGAAGTTCGTAGAGCTTTATCCGCTGAGCAAACATACTAAAAACCTTCTTGACGAAATTGAGGGTCCGCGAAGCAGTCAAGGATCACCTGAGCAAAAACGCCGGCCACGCTTATGTAGAAAGTACAGATGCCGAGGACATAGCTCCGGTACATGCCAGAAGAAGACGAACAAATTTTGCCATTTAAATTTCTCCATCAATTTGTAGAAATCGAAGAATTTTTTTAAAAGAAGACGCTTCGCCACTTCACTATGGCGAGAAATGGGGATGGGCGGATGCGTAGTGATATACTGTATGCTGAATTAGGGTATAATCACTCAGCATCATCAAGCTTATCTAGGTTGGCTGTAAGGTAAAGAGAGACAACGTAAATTGCAAGCGGTCATTTGCATCTCACATCATAACAAACGTTCCTGAAAAGACTGTAAGCAAGTTCAAAATAATTCAGAAAAAAGAGAAAAAAAGAAACACAAATGCTAAAAGACTTAAATTCCCCTCTACATTTACTATATGACGCCTTGTCGCCGCGCTTGACCGGCTGCGTGGGCCATGTCTATATCTAAACTCCCGTTGTTCAGTCTTCTCATACCCCCTTCAACTTGTGAAGTTCCTTGACAAAGTGCTCACCCCAGAAAGCCGAGGTGTATTTCAGGATGTAATCAAAAAGCTTGTTAAAATTGAGGGCCTTTTTCTCCTCGGGAAGCGTCAAGCTCTCGCGGATGGCTTCACTTAATTCGTCGATATTCCATGGGTTTACTATCATGGCACCATTCAACGCCTGTGCGGCCCCAGCAAATTCTGAGAGAATGAGCGCACCCTTCTTGTCCTGTTGGCACGCTATGTACTCATAACACACCAAGTTCATGCCGTCTCGCGTGGAGCTGACAAGACACACGTCGGAAATGTAGTACAAGCTGATAAGCTCCTCAAAAGGCACGGATTTGTGCAAGTAGTGAATTGGCACAAACTCCACCGTGCCAAACTTGCCGTTGATCCGCCCCACAAGCTCGTTGACGTTGGCTCGCAAGCTCTGGTACTCCTCCACGTCGCCTCTAGAAGGTACTGCCACCTGAATCAACACCACCTTGCCGATCCAGCTGGGGTTTTCCGTGAGAAACACCTCGAACGCGTGTAGTTTTTGTGGCACGCCCTTGATGTAGTCCAAGCGGTCTACTCCTACAATCACCTTGGTGTCGCCAAACTTCTCTTTGAGTTGTTGGATGCGAGCCACCACACTGTCTTTTTTCACACCCTCGGTGAACTTATCCACGTCGATTCCAATGGGGAATGCACCCACACTGATCAGGCGGCCCTGGTACTCAATTCCGTTGGGTACAGTCTTCACATTGGGCACGATCCGCGACACTGAAGACAAGAAATGACGAGCATAGTCGTAGGTGTGGAAACCAATCAAGTTACAGCTCAATACACCCTCCAAAATCTCCTCACGGACGGGCAAGATCCTGTATATTTCCGACGATGGGAACGGCGTGTGGAGGAAAAAGCCAATCCGCACGTTTTTCTTGGAAGTGCCCAACTCCTCGCGTAACATTTGAGGCAATAACATCAAATGGTAGTCGTGTACCCATACCATATCATTATCGTCGACCTGGGCGGCTATTTTAGTGGCAAACTGCCGGTTGGCTTCGATATACGCCGCCCACGCGGTCTCGTCGAAGTTCATTTCGCCCGGATGGTAGTGGAAAAGCGGCCACAATATACTGTTGGAAAAGCCGTTATAATGTAAGTCGGCAATGGTGTCGCTAAGAAAGATCGCAGTACACTTGAACTGGTCCATGAGGTCCTGGTTAACCTTTTGCTGCTGGTCCTCTGGAATCTCCAACCCGGGCCAGCCGAACCACTGGAATTCTGTCAGTTTTTTAAGGCCTTGCAAGGCAGTCACGAGTCCTCCTGAAGACATGGAGTAGTCGTAGCCACCATCTGCTTTGCGGGCAATGGTAACCGGCAACCGGTTCGAAACAACAAGCACTTTTCCATCCATGTTTGTAAATGCTTAGTTTTGGACGTGTGTGGCGGGTTTTAGTGGGATATATATTGAAGTGCTTCAATTAGCCGGGGTGGGTTCTCCACTTGGAGCTAGCGAAGGTGGTGCGGATCTGGAAAGACACAGTACGCTCCTGCAGAATGCGATTGCCTAAGGTGGTGGAGACTACGAGGTGAATTTTATTAGAGGGTGATTGAAAGTTTGGAAGCGCTGATTGTGATAGAAATTTACTAATTTTGGTTTTGGGGTGTATTGAGTTTTGAAAACGCTGATTTTTCGCAGTACTTCACTAAAAAGGTGGTGAGTTGTGTTAGTGGATCTATTTTCTCTACTTGGTTGCTGTGGAAAATTGGTGTAAGAGTCTGTCGAGTGCACCGTGTGCGCACCGTACGTGTGGACCGAGATCCTGACTCCCTCATATAAGGACCCGAGAAGAATAGCCTCTAAATTAAGACTATAATGTTTGGAGTCGGACTCCGTAGCTTGGAAGGCAAGAAATTTTCTGACATCTTCTTTTTTTCTCTCCTCTTCAGATTGAGTTACTTCTTAATTTCTTATCTTGTTTTTATGCTTTAGTTGCCTCCTGGGTGGGATTGAAACTATTGTGTGCGCAGCAACTCTGAATTGCAGTGGTTTGGTTTTCAATCATCACCTGTGTTAATGTGAGACCACTGGTGCGTCACTTCTGAGAGTGAATTTTTCACCACTAACAGTGAGTAAAAAGCGAAGTCTGATTCTTTTTTCTTTTTTTTTTTTTTATTCTTTTCTTCTTCATTATTAGCATAACCCATTTGTCCCTCAATTTATTTCACAGCTGCTCCCCTAACACGGAACTCTTAGGGAGCATTCTTCATATTTCGCAGACAAAGTGGTTTAAGTTTTTGACAATTACACGATCCAGTCCAACAAAGGCAGACGTGCTGAGGCACAGTCTCTTTATAGACACTAGGTACTTTGGCTACATTTTGGTATACACTTGAGCCTGAATATTTCTAAAACGAACATCAAAGATCAACAGGTAGGAGACGGACTACCACCAATTTCGTCTCTACCATTATTCCAACACAGGTTCCCTGAAAGTATATGAGAAGAGATAGTCTCAAATGAAAGCTGGAGTTAATGGGCCAGGATATGTGAGCCGAGCCCCTCCTCACTCGACTGTCACTTTAATGTCGATTTCAGTGATAATGTAATAAATCAACTCGTGGTGTACCAGTTACAATGTGAGCAAATGAATGATCAACTTATATTTGTCGTGGATATTTCATGGTACAAAAACCTTTGGGCCTTTCAATCTCTCTTTAGCTTTGTGTTTTTTGTCCAGAATTCGTGTTCTACTTCCGTTTCTGGAGCACAAAGCGCTGGAATACTGGTGCAACGCATCTTGTCTTGGACGTAGGAGTGACTTCGGTTTTGTCATGTACAGTAACGACTTTACTTGATGGATAAATACATATGACTGATCCGATTTCTTTCTATTCCTCCCTTTTTTAAAAAAAAAATGATTTGATAAAACAAAATGATCAAAATTTTCATCCCATGAAGACGTGCTATAGTCTTCCATTGTAATATTTTTGGATATTCTGCGAATCAATCGAAACTTGAATGAAGCTCCCAACTTTTTGAAAGATTTGCATCCTTTTCCAAAATCATCGCAAGAGAAAATCCACACAGATATATAACTACCGCAAAAAAATAATCTCAAGACCGAAAGAGCTTTGAAAATCGGTCCAAAAACAATAAAGTTCAAAAAAAAAACAATCTTTATCAAACAATTCCAATATTTACACTGCTTAATGATATTCCCACCCTGTCCCTACAATCCTGTCTTGTTCCAAAAAGCAACCGTTTCTCAGCCGCGACCATAGACCCACGACCAACGACAAACACTTCGAAACAAACAGCATCAGGAACACTTCCTTTGCCGAGAGCGTAGTCAAAGAAACAAAAAAATCATCAGTCGTTGCAAAAAAATTCACTATTCGTTCTACTAGATACACTGATGGTTATTTATCGCTCTCTGGCTAGCACCGCTGGGTCGCTTTCCCAGTGCCCAGTGCTCACGCCTCTGACGTCTCACTTCTCACGGCTAGATCTCGAGATTCGCGCCAAAACTCGCCTACCCACCAAACGTATTGATCTGACCACCTACACCGACTTCGACACCTCTCTTTTCCAGATCTACATCGATCAAAGTGCACACAACCCCAACGGATCTCTAAAAAAACTATTAATTCGAGGAAATTGAAAGTCCTAGATTCGACTGAAACTACAAAATCCGTTAATTTGCCCTTCAGCTATCAGCCATGTACAACCCCTACGCTTCTGCTGCAGACGCCGCTTTGAACAAGCAAAATTTGCAGAATTTGCAACACCCACAACCACAGCATGCCGGGACCCAGCCGTTCCAGAACGCACAGCAGTATGTGCCGCCACAGCAACAATTTCAACAGTATGGGCAGCCTCAACAACTGCAATATACTGGCCAGTACCAGCAACATCAACAACAACAGTACCAGCAGGGTCAAAGTTACGCTCCGCCAGCGGCAGGCACTGGCACCCCTTACGGAGACTTTTTCTCCGATCCTGCAGCGTCTATGGCGGCGCAATTTGCCAAGTCTAGCTTCGGCCAGCTGAACACCTACCTCCAGCAAAACTTTGGCTCCTACATGCCCGTAGCAGGCGAGCTCAAGTACTACTTTAAGGTCAGCAACTCGTACGTATGGCGCAAGCTTGCAATCATCTTGTTTCCATACCGGCACCGTGACTGGTCACGCATCCAGCTGGTGGAAAGTGGTGGTAGTTCTGGAAATGGCATGCCCAGCTTTGCCCCAGCCTCCGAGGACGTCAACGCCCCGGATTTGTACATCCCTTTGATGTCGTTTGTAACCTACATTCTTCTCTGGGCACTGTTCTCCGGACTCAGGGGCGACTTTCATCCACAAGTGTTTGGCTACTTGGCCTCGCAGACGCTTGCGTGCTCTTTTTTGGATATTTTGATCTTTAAGGTGGGATTGTACTTGTTGAACTGCTCGGCCCAGACCTCCTTCTGGGATCTTATTGCCTTCAGCGGCTACAAATACGTTACGATCATTGTTTTGTTGTGCTGGAAACAGGTGATGGGTAAGTCGTGGATGTTTTACTATGGGTTCCTTTTGTTGGTGGTGGGAAGCTTGTCGCTATTTTTGATGAGATCACTCAAGTTCTTGATTTTGCCCTACGGCGTTGGCGAAAATCCTGCGGTGTCGATCTCTAACGGCCAGAGAAGACTTCGTGTCCAGTTTTTGTTTATCTACTCAGTCTTGGTGCAGTTTTCCCTCGTCATCTACATGTCAAGATAAATATAGAGCGGAGTGAAAAGCTTTCAGAGGCGGTAAGCTCACAGGTAATAAAAGAGATTAGAGCTGGCGGTATACTTGGAGGCATATGTGGTGGATACAAGTCTGTTTTTACTTCTTGAGAACCAAACGGTTTGACGGGTGGGCAGCCCTCGGATCACGTGACCACGCCATTTACGCGTCCCGACTTTTGCCACAGCAACCGCCAGGCCTGGCCAAATTTATTCTGTTGAAAATTTTTGGCCGGATCCTGTTTGTGATGTTCCTTGGGCATACTGGCACCTGGGGGCGATAGCGACTTGCGCAAACGATTAGAGGTCTAGCACCGTCTACAGCATGGTAGCGCGTGTTGCTTGATAGGCATGAAGCAAGAAAAAAAAAAAAAAAAAAGACATGAGGCGCGTCTCACCGCCACGCGCGTGAGACACCGCGTGAGGCCTTGTCTTCATCATCTCTTCAGATACTCGACTTCCTTTGCTAAAAATATATAGACAAACCTGGCAACGCTCGGCGAATCACTGGTGCTAGCACGTACCGAGATAAGAAAAATTACATATACCGCGTACCCGGTTATTTTTTACATCTGATCCAAATATTCGATTGCAAGTCTGGGGCGATGTCTTCTAATAATACGGCTAATCGATATAAAGGGTCTACCCTGGCCCGATATGTCAAAAACACGAGAACCAACAAACCAGGGAAAATCACGACGCTGTATTCCATATCAAATAGAGAAGAGAATACTGCCGAGGCAGTGACAAATCCGATGCTAAATGACTCGATCACGCGCAAGGATATGGTTGATAAAATTGACAGTTTAGATGCCCTAATGGGGTTTGAACGATTTGAACACGGTGATCTAGATGGAGCTAAGCCCCGCAAAGGCTGGCTTGTCAACATGCATGCCACCACTATTCCTTCTGAAGAGTACTTACCGGGATACTCCGGGGTTGATTTCTACTTTTTGGATGAAGAGGGAGGTCTGTTCAAGGCCACGCTTCAGTACGATCCGTACTTTTTCTTAATGGTGGTCCCCGGCAGGGAAAGTGAGGTAGAAGAGAGCTTGAAAAAGCTTTTGGAAGACTTCAAGTTGAAAAACGTACTGAGAGAACTGAAAGACGATTTGGCACTACCGAACCATCTTGTGGGGTTGAAACGGACGCTTATCAGGCTCCTGTTCCACAATGTTTCGGATCTTCTAGGTGCCCGTCGGGCTTTGAACCCTATAATCAAAGAAAACCAACAAAAGCGGGATACCAGAGATGTGTTCCAGGTACGTGAATTCAATAACTCAGACAACATTGATTTGGATTTGAATGAGTATCTGGGCCCGGCTAACAAACAAAAGACCCGGGCTAACGAGTTGGTCACCAACCCAATGTCGTTTGTTGATGACATAAGGGAATACGATGTTCCCTTTCATGTGCGGGTATCCATCGATAAGGGAATCAGGGTAGGTAAGTGGTATGACGTGTTTGCAGAACACGGTACAGTGAGTTTCGAAGAAGACACTGAGAAAATTGCATTTGCTGATCCTGTGGTTTTGGCCTTTGATATCGAAACCACAAAGGCGCCTTTAAAGTTTCCGGATGCCAAAGTTGACCAGATCATGATGATCTCTTATATGATTGACGGTGAGGGGTTCCTCATCACTAATCGCGAAATTATCTCCGAGGATATCGAAGATTTCGAGTACACACCAAAGCCAGAGTACCCGGGTCACTTCCTGATCTTCAATGAGCCAGACGAGAAGCATGTTTTAATAAGATTCTACGAGCATATTCGAGACGTGCGGCCGACTGTGATTGCCACTTTTAACGGTGACTTTTTCGACTGGCCCTTTGTCGAGACAAGAACAAACTTCCACGAAATGGACATGTTCGACGAGATCGGCTTTGCCAAAGATAATGAGGGCGAATATAAGTCGAAGTACTGCGTACACATGGACTGTTTCCGTTGGGTTAAGCGAGACTCGTACTTACCTCAGGGTTCGCAGGGCTTGAAGGCTGTGACCACTGCCAAATTAGGTTACAATCCGATCGAGCTTGATCCTGAGTTGATGACACCTTACGCTTACGAAAAACCCCAAGTCTTGTCGGAGTACTCGGTCTCCGATGCCGTGGCCACCTACTACCTATACTTTAAATACGTGCACCCCTTCATCTTCTCCTTGTGCACGATTATTCCCCTCAACCCCGACGAGGTCTTGCGGAAGGGAACGGGTACCTTGTGTGAGATGTTGTTGATGGTGCAGGCTTACGAAAATCATATTTTGCTACCGAACAAGTATACCGACCCCATTGAGCGTTTCTATGAGGGCCATCTCCTCGAGTCCGAGACGTATGTCGGAGGCCACGTTGAGTCGTTGGAATCTGGTGTCTTCCGCAGTGATATTGCCAATGATTTCAAGATCCAGCCAGCTGCCATTAATGAACTTCTAGCCAACTTGAGAAAATCCATTGAGTTTTGTATTGAGGTGGAAAGCGGCAAGAAGGTTGCCGATGTGGAAAACTTTGAGGAGGTTTTTGAGGAGATCAAGGCAAAGTTAGAAGATTTACGTGACAACCCAATCCGGAAGGAAAACCCCTTGATCTATCACGTGGATGTTGCATCTATGTACCCCAACATCATGACCTCGAACAGACTTCAACCTGACTCGATGAAGACTGAAGAAGACTGTGCTGCATGTGATTTCAACAGACCAGGAAAGACTTGTGACCGAAGATTGGAGTGGTCTTGGAGGGGTGAGTTCTCGCCTGCACAGGCCGACGACTACAATTTGGTGAAGCGGACGTTGCAGAGTGAACTGTTCCCGCCAGCAAAACCTTGGTTGCCCAAAAGGACGTTTGAGGAGCTTCCTTACCCAGAGCAGGCATTGCTCATCAAAAATCGGCTTCGAGATTATTCACAAAAAGTGCATAAAAAGAAAAAAGTCACCGAAACAATCACTCGAGAGGCCATTGTCTGCCAAAGAGAGAACCCCTTTTATGTCAATACCGTGAGAAACTTCAGAGACCGCCGTTATGAGTTCAAGAACCTAGCGAAGGTGTGGAAGGGCAAAACAGCAAAGTGCACAGATACCATTTCACGGGATGAGGCTAATAAAATGGTTGTTTTATACGACTCTTTGCAACTTGCTCACAAGGTCATTTTAAACTCGTTTTATGGGTACGTCATGAGAAAGGGTTCCCGTTGGTACTCAATGGAAATGGCCGGAATTACCTGTCTTACCGGTTCCAAAATCATTCAAATGGCCCGTGCCTTGGTGGAAAGAATTGGCAGACCATTGGAACTAGACACAGACGGAATCTGGTGTATTTTGCCTAGCTCCTTCCCTGAAAATTTTAACCTCAAGTGTAAGGACGGCAAAAAGATCTTTTTGGAGTATCCATGCTCAATGTTGAATTATTTGGTCCACCAGCAGTTCACGAATCATCAGTACCAAGACCTCGAAGATGCAGAAAAATTTAAGTACAGCACCAAATCAGAAAACTCTATTTTCTTCGAGGTGGATGGTCCATATCGTGCTATGGTTTTGCCTACATCGAAGGAAGAAGGCAAAGGATTGAAAAAGAGATATGCCGTGTTTAACCACGACGGGTCCTTGGCTGAATTGAAAGGATTTGAGTTGAAAAGACGCGGAGAGTTGAACTTAATCAAAAACTTTCAGTCCGACATTTTCAAGTTGTTTCTTGAAGGTGACTCGCTCGAGAACTGTTACAAAGCCGTTGCTACAGTGGCAAACAACTGGCTCGATGTCTTGGATACGAAAGGGGGTATGCTCGAGGATGAAGACTTGATCGAACTTATTTGTGAGAACAAAATGATGAGCAAAGCCCTCACAGAGTACGAGGGTCAAAAGTCAACTTCGATCACGACAGCTAAAAGATTGGGCGAATTCTTGGGTGAGGAGATGGTGAAGGATGCTGGTTTAGCTTGTAAGTACATCATCAGCTCAAAGCCATTGGGTAGCCCTGTCACAGAACGTGCCGTGCCCGTGGCTGTCTTTTCCTCGGAAAAGAAAGAATACTTCTTGAAAAAGTGGCTCAAGGACCCATCTTTGACGGAGTTTGATCCTCGTTCTGTACTTGACTGGGACTACTACTATGAACGGCTTGCTTCTGTGGTTCAGAAAATAATCACCATTCCTGCCGCATATCAAAATGTGCAGAATCCGGTGCCCAGAGTTCGTCATCCGGACTGGCTAAGAAAGCAGATTCGTGTGCGCGAGGATATACTTCAGCAGTCGTCCTTGGAACGTTTCTTCCAAGCTCTGACAAAAAAGGAGCACTCTGGGAAGGTCTTGAAGGACATTGAAGAGTTCGGCGCTGACTATGATGCGGAAATACCAGGAGCTAGAGTCGGTAAAGTCACGGTGAAAAAGAGAAAGCTCCGCGAAGCACAGCGAATTCGTGCCGAAGAAGAGGAGAGAAATGCTTCGATTCTTCTTGGAAAATGTCCCTCGATGACCGAGGATTATGCTGGTTTCTTGGAGTACCAAAAGGCCAAGTGGAGCCTCCAGGCAAAGAATAGAGACCGCAGAAAAAAGTTGTTTGGCGAAAATTCTGAGTCGTCTCACAGATCGTCTGTCGGTAACATGATCAGGAAACAAGCAGAGAACATCGCTGGCTCTGACTGGGAGATACTTGAATACAAGATGGATCCTTCGAGTGCCGGTGTGGTGAAAGTTTATTTGAGCTCTGGTGGGAAGGTTTATCTGTTTGTTTTCCACATCCCGAAACAGATTTACGCATCGTTTAAGGCCGAGCTTTCTAGCCGTAAAACCATTCCCAACTGTGAGATCGAACCATCAAAGGCAATTCTCCCAAATGGACATGATGCCTCGAATCTCTACAAGCTTACGATGTCAGAGGCCACCTACAATGAAGAGATCAGCCGAGTTGAGGGTTTGCTCCACGACTCAAGGATTCTTGGGTTGTACGAAACAGAAATCAGCCCGATTGATCGTGCCATTATCAACTTGGGTAACACAGTCCGTTTTGATGACACGAGGGTTGGTGCCTTGGGAAAATGCTTGAAAACTGGCTTCACCACTAAAGATTTGATCAGTATCAAGCAGACACAGTATCTCAAGAAGTTTGGTATGGAGATCTTCTACTTGCTTCAAATTGTCACCAACAGCTACGAGTTCTTCACGCTCTTCAACACTTGGACTAACACAGTGTCCCTTTGTGTGTTGAAGCCGTCCGCCGGAGCCCAGGAGCTTCCATCCAATTTGGAAAGAATCTACAAGGAGGTGTATCGTGCAAAATTTGAATCGTTCACTCACCTATACAACATCATCGACTACCCAGAAGACGTTCAGTTTGAGACTGCCTACTTCCACAATCCTGCCTCTTTATACCGAAAACTCAACTCCTTGATACGCAAGATACACGAGGGTAGAAGTAGCAGAGCCTTATTTGCTATACAATCGCCTTACTGCAACAAAGTTTTGAATCTTCTTGAGGGTGCCGCTGACTTCCCCACAATTAAAATGAATGTGAGGGAGGTGCCCATGCCAGCTCTTGGGTGGCAGTCTTTGATTACACAGAGAATAATGAAGCACTACTTTAACTTGGCGTCTGGAATCAAAAACTTGATTGACCTTTCGAACTACTCCAGCATTCCGCTTTGTAATTTGCAAGCAGAGAACTTGGACTACCTCATTGATGTTCAATATGCTAGGCGCTTGACTGAAAACAATGTGGTCTTATGGTGGTCCAACAACTTATATCCTGATCATGGTGGGTACGAGGCAGATCAGGTTGATGAACTGGAAGGGCTTGAATCAATCACCATCAACAATCCTGAGATTTACGAAAACGCTTGCTTGGAAATTGATATTGGCACTTTGACAATCAACACAATCTTGACCAGCTCTCTTATCAATGAAATGGAAGGTACCGATTTGGCCGATGATCCGTTGGAAGGAGACGAGAATAACGGCTCTTCCACCTTGGCTATAGACACGTTTTCACCAGCTGCTTTGTCAAATTTGAGGGCGATGGTGAAACAATGGTGGGATGATGCCATGAAACATAACATTCATGCTGACTCAATGACCAGCCAGCTCGTATTGTGGATTCAGAAAAGAAGCTCGAAATTGTACGATTATACTCTCCACCGGCACATTCACAAACTCACCTATAAATCCTTGCGGCAGTTGGTTGGTGAGTTCAGAAGAATGAACGCTAATGTTGTTTACGCCACAAGGCTGAAGTTGATTGTGCAGACGACTAAAATCTCAGTGGAGAACTCGTATGCATTTGGAAACTATGCCGTGAACGCCGTGCGGTCGAAACCCTTGTTCAATTTTTTGGACTTGAAAATTGCCCGTTACTGGGATATCTTGATTTGGATGGACGAGTTCAACTACGCCGGCCGTTGTTGTATGGAGATCACTAACGATGACATTCAAGACTTGATTCCGTTCAGCAAGTGGCATATCAAGAAGTTTCTCCCCATCATGTTTCAGAATGAGTTCGAAGACTGGATTGTCATTTTCTTGAATGCTTTGGTAAGCTATAAAAGCGAAACGTTGCTTGGGGGAACTCAGCTGGGAACCCAGAGAATTACTCAACTAGCGCATATCTTGAACGGGCAGAAAAACAAAGATGCTGCGCTGACTGAGGACGTTGAAGACGAGTATGTCAGTGAACTAATGGTGAATTTCCGTAAGCCACTCCAGCTGCGAATCAAGAAGCTTATTCGCCGCCAAAACGAATCGATTCTCAATCCGGAAATGAAGCAGGAATATGGATTTCCAAAACTTGCAGGATCACACCTCAACATGAAGAACCCGGTGTTGGAACTTGTCAAGTTCTTGTGTGGAGTGTTCTCGTTGTCAAGCAAACGAAGCATAGAAGTGCGGATGTTGCGAAAAGATCTCCTCCAGGAACTTGAAGTAAGAGAGTTTAGCCCGGAGTCTTTGTTTGCGAACCCTAGTGCATCGTTAGTGTTGAATTCTGTCATCTGTGATTATTGCGAGTTTATCCGAGACGTTGATTTCTGTCGGAACGAGGACAAAGATGTGTGGGCATGCGCTAACTGCCACAAATCGTACAATAAGGCAGCGATGGAGGAGGAGCTCATTTCTCAGTGTGATCGTTTGGCAGCGAAGTACTTGAGCCAAGACTACCAGTGCTCAAGATGCCATGCGGTGAAAAGTGACAACATGAGCGAGTTTTGCAAGTGCTCCGGAGAGTGGAAAGAAACTGTCAAGTATGAGTACGTGGAGAAACGATTACAAGTATTCCGCAACGTCGCCAACACCTTTGGGTTGAAGATGTTGCAAGTACAGCTCGATGAGTACTTTTGAAAGAGTACATAACGTCGTTGAGTTCTGTGGGCCGGATGATCGCATCTCGATAACGAGATAGTGTACAATGGGAGTTTTTAAAGCACTTAGTAGATTGATGATTCAGTACAAGCTATATTGAATGTAACAGGGGAGTTAAACCCTAACTGTCCAACTATTGATTGTCTTGTCATGTTTTGTTAAGTGATGGTTATGCTGATGGAGGTCCTTACTTTTCCAGCCACGTTTCACGATTCAAGCCAAATGCCACCTTTAACGCAAAGAAGTGAGAAGTAGTACTCAAACCAAAATCTTTCGGCTGATCCAAAATGGTTTATGACGTTATCTCCAGTTTATTACACGTTCTTCCTTTACTATGAACGAATTGTAATACGATTCTACGGTGACAAACGAAGATACGAGTGAAGACAAAAAACATGATCCATAGCCGGGTTTGAAAACCTATCCTATGATATACACTGATACTCAAGCTAGTTATCTATTTTCTACTGTGTCGCATTGTCGAACAGAAGCATGGAAGTGAGAGCATTGGTCTGCTCAATTAAACTGCACCTAGGCAGCCTCCAGCGTTAGATCACACGCGTACCAGGCACATAACCCTGTTGAGAACATCCTACTCTGTTTGTTTCTTTGGTTTTTCTTCAAAAGTGACCAACATAAACTGACCAACATTATATCCTCTTCACAGAACCTGGGTCACTCAAAAGAAGGCATTTCGCTTACACTTTTCCTCTCCTCTCTACAGTCGCACTCATCTGGTGCTGCGAAATACAACTTACTTAAACCATGCCCATGTCTCAACAGGAACCCGAATATGTGCGTTTTCGAGAATCCGAGCAGAGCCTACTATCGGCCTTTGTAACAGCAGATGCTGAGTGCCTGGCGCCCAATGTATTTGTGCTGGGCTACAAATCTGTGGGTAAAACTCACGTGATGCTTCGGCACTTGGAAAACTTGAACATACGGAAAACCGTTGTGAGCTGTGACGAGTTCATCTCGCAAAAAATCTTGTTGCAGAAATGCCTACAAGGGATCCGCCACGATAGCGGGATTGACCTAGGACAATACCACCAGAAATATACTTACAAGGGCCGTGAGGCAACCAAGCTACTGCTACTCTGTGAGACGTTTGCCCAATTTTTGGTACTGCTAGAGCAGTTTGTGGAGGAGACGGGGTACAAAGAGCCGCATGTCTTGGTATTAGACCGCTTTGATCAATGCCTTGACCACACTGATGGGCTTCTCCGGTCGTTTGTACGCTTCAGAGAGAACTCATCGATCCGGAACCTTAGTATAGTGTACATATTCTCACACGAGGAGCCAAGAGAGGTGGTGACATCAAACATCCCGCATGTGCGCTTCCAGCCCTACACTTCTGAACAAATTGCTGAAATACTTTCGGAAAACCCTGTCCAAGGTGCGGTCCAAGGTGGTGTCAACAAGTCATTTTGGGCCCAGTTTGCGAAGTTGGTTGTGGATTTGTTTTTCGACTACACCGGGCTGGACGTTTCTGTGTTACAGGAAATGTGCTACAACCTCTGGCCGAAGTTTGCAGCATTTTTAGACCCCGAGGCACCAGAGACACCGGACTTTGTCGCTGTTTACAGGCTGCTTAGAGACGAGATCGTGAAGGATGACGTCATCACAAACACTTTTGTTGCCATGTACGATGATGGGCTTTTGGAAGAGGAGGCCTCAGCATCGTCTCTCTCGGACTTGCCGTTTCACTCGAAGTTCGTGCTCATTGCTGCGTACTTGGCTTCGTACACCGATCAGAAGTTGGACGTGCAGTTGTTCTCTAGGCTAAAGACACAAAAGAAGCGCGTCAACAGAAAGTTAGCAGATGTGTCCATGAACAAGTCTAATGTGGACACGCGGCTTCTTCTGGCATCATATTTTGACTTGGAACGACTCCGGGCCATTCTTTCTGTCATTTACAGGAACGAGTCCTCCACGCTTCTGAGAGACAACCAGCAATACTTTAGTATGTACCAGGAGCTCTCGGAGCGTGACCTTGCTAAAAAGGAAAACGAGTTTAGTACATTTACGCTCAACAAGAACATTGATCTCGACACGCAGATTGCTACCTTGGCTGGGTTGGGCCTCCTCGGCAGAACTTATACAAAAGACCCACTTAGTAAGAAGATCAGATGGCGGTGCAACTTGGGCTGGGACGTCATTGATGGCATAGCCAAAGAGGTAAACTTCCCTTTGCTAAGTTATACAGTGGAGAAGTAGGTGGTACGAGATACAGACATCGATATCGATTAATTTGATTACCATTGGGAATCTAAGGCAAGTGGATTGGAATCTTCATTGCTGATTGAAATATTTGTGAGTTCACAGATTCCGTCTAACATTCTATGTTTGATATCCCGTGGTATTTCTTTGAGCTCAAGCTAGATCAAAGCCAGGGAATGAGATGTGAAGTGCTGAAGTATTGATGTCTTTTTGATCAAGTATAATAGACTAGTGGCATGCTACAGTCGTATCATATCAGCTGTGTTCCCTGTACTACAGTAGTATCTCACTGAAAAATTTCCATTTCGTACCATCTTACTGAACATCCCCCTCAATCAGACTTCAAACATTAAATACATAAGTTAACCCTTCTGATGCTAAAAGCTCACCTCCGATATGTGTCTAAAGTCCTCCTCGGACACTCTGCGTACTTCAACCTTATTGTCAAAGTGGTTTTCTTTCCAGTAGCTCATTTCGTAAGACAGAAACGGCCCATTTATATCACTCTCGCCAAGCCAACGAAATTCCCACATGGCCTCGCCTTCATCATGTTTATGAATATCCATCTGATCGGCACTCCTTTTGGTACCCTTGGCCTGGAAGTCTTCACCTGTTTCTTGACGGAAAACACGCATTAGCTCCTCCTTGCTCATATCATAGGCCCGGGATAAACCCTTGTCATTCACAAGATGCTCGCAGCACTCTGTAATTTCAAAAACTTGCTGCTTCCTTAAATTTTCATGTTCTCGATCGGGCTTTTGTTTTCTGTTCTTCTTTGCTGGTCGTAGACGTGAAAACGCCTCCATTGGAGTTTCGGCAGGTTCTAGTAGCACTATTAGATCTCGAAGAAGTGTCAGAACATGTTTTGCATTCTTTGGCTGCTCCAGCTTTGTCAGCTCGGCTTGTACCTGAGCCCTTCTAGCCTTTTTCACTTGCTCAGCTGTAGCATCTGCCATCCACGGCTCATCCTCATCGTCACTACTGTCATTATTCCCGCGTATATAGTTCAAATCCTTGTCAAACTTCCCAGATTCGACTTCTTCGCGTAGATTGAAAGCTTCGAGCTTAACTTCCGACTCTGAATTTCCAGACAAAGATTCGAAGTCATCTGCATCTTCGCGAAAATTATAATCCTCGAGTCCTTGTTCTTTCTCAAACTGATCTATGTCGAGGACATTATCTGTTTTACGTGAAGTCGCTTTAGTCAGCTTTTCCTCCTCGTTCTCCGAAGCAAACATATCATCTCCTGAATCTCCCTTGTCTCCTTCCGTTTCCACCTTCTCAGAAAACTCTTTGCTATCTGATTGCTGGGTTTCAACATCCGACTCGTTGGAGTCATCGGAGTCATCGTTAGCCTGCGCATCTGAATCGGACTCGTATCCAGTGGCTAATTGCACTTTTTTTCTGGGTTTGCGTCGTTCTAGTTCTCCATCGATAGTATTTCTCATCCCTGCAACTGAATGCAAGTTTCAAGAAGTAAGAGGTGATTAATGTATCTTCATGTGCCTCCAGCAGACGGAGTGCACTCTCACCCCGCAGGCGTCGTAAATGTACCGCGATGTCCGCGCAAGGCATGTCATTTCGGACTTGATACCGTATCCAAGCCATCCCAGTGTAATATCACAATACTCCGCTCTGAAAATCGTTGAAAAATAGTCGAAAGATGGAAGACCTTAGTCTTGACGGTGTACTTGATCTCGAGCAACGTTTTTACGAGGACGGGTATCGCGAGGGCCAGGAGCAGTCCGCCAAGGAGCAGTTCCTAGAGGGGAAGATATACGGATTGCAAACCGGTTTCCAACGGTTTCTTGTAGTTGGGTATTTACAAGGACTTCTCGAGGATTGGAGCCGCCTTGAGGATTTCCCACAAATCCAAACCCATCTCGAGCAGTTACGTAAGCTTTTGGACAGTATCAGCCCTAGTAACGACGACAAGGCTGTAGCCCAGTATGAGAAAAATGTGGCCAGTGCGCGCAACAAGGCTCGAGTGATTGCCACCATGACAAGGACAGGCGAAAGATTGGCTGGGTTGGACCAATTGATCAAGGATGTCGGCGGCAGCCTCCAGGTATCCGATAACTTGAACGAAATGTGGTGAGCACTCTTTCAAAAGTGGAAATCAAATGGCACAGAGGACTTCCCGGGTGCATCCAATTTGTAACTGAGCACACCGCCCAATGGGCAGTCATTGATGCCAATGATAAGATGCTCGTCGCGCCCCGCTCCCGCCAGGCACACGTTGAGCCCTATGCACTTGCCGATGAAATCGATCGACTGGACTCGTGAGTGAACGACACCCGTGTCTTTCTTCAAGTCGTTCATGTCGATGACTCCCACGTGGTCCAAGCTCTCTGCCCAGACTACATGGTTCCCGAAATGGCTGAATTTGCAATTCCGGACAGGCCCGCCCATCACCCCGCCGTCAATGTCAAACGCATGTGAGCCTAGCGCACTGTTCCAGCAGTGGGTGTTCTCATAGGGCATCCGACGGTCCCACAACCGCACCGTCCCGTCCTGGTTTCCCGAAACTAGCATATTCTCGTTGCTGGGCGACCAATCGCAGCTGAAGCCGTAGTCTTTGTGTCCCGAAAACGTGGAGCTGGCAGTGAACTTATCCGAGCGGAGGCACCTTTTGTCCAAAATAAAGTTATCCTTACTGTCTGCGGCCACGAAAAACTCATTTGTGTTGTGCGGGTTCTGTGCTAGACAATTGGCGGCAAACGGTAGCTGGAGCGACGTGGTTTCAGTGGCTTTTGCCACATCGTAGAATCTCAACTTGGCGTCGTTAGATGCAATGCTAAGCTGCGAGCTGTCAGTGCTTATGATAATGTCGTTGGTGATACCGTCGCACGACCGTGTTAGAAGTACTTCGTGGGATAGTTTCAGGTTGTCTGGGTCAGCAATGTCCACCAAGATAAACCCTCCCTCGAATGTACCAGCCGCAAGAAATCGGCCAGAACATGCCATCAGTGAAATCCGGCTGTTGGTGTTGTGTTTGAGGTCACGTGAATCGACCAAACAGTCTAATTTTACCGCCTCTGAAAGTGTGGATGTCTCGTCGGGTAGCATACGGATCATTTTGAAAAAACTGTGGTAATCATCGTGGTGAAACTCGTTTGCGTCGAGGAAGACCGGCTCTAGACTATCATCATGGGCATAAGAAGATGGGTAAAACACGCCGTCAGATAGTTTCTCGCCTGTGACAACAAGCGAACGGAGTTGAAAGTGGGTAATGTGGTTCTTAAGCCGGCTGTAGAACTTGCGGAACAGAAAAAAGTCCGTTTTTGTGTCGTAACTCATGGTTTTTAGACTCTAAAAAGAGGGTTGTTAGTAATCGTTAATAGACAGGATTAACAAGTTGGGATTTACTTACTTTCATGGCATTTTCCCGTGAATTAGGTACGTTGGTGAACCACGAGGAGCTCGCCACTCGTACACGTTCCTGATAGAACTTGCGCCGGAGACTAGGCCCCCATGTAACTCCCTGGACATTTGTATTTGGGTCCGTTTTAGTGAGGGCAAACGGTAGTTGTCCCTCGCGCTCCTTCAAAGAGCTTAGAATGTTTAGAATGTCCGTCTTTGAAAGCACAGACGCGTCGTCGTAAAGAAGGTTGTATAGGAATGTGAGCGACTCTGATTGACTTAGTTCATAGATGTTTGATGGGTTCACTGTGCTGGGAATAGATGACGATATGAGCTCGGAGAAGTCGGAGTTACTGAAACGTTCCGATGCCCCTGCCATCTGATCCAGCGATATCTCGACAGCCATGATGCCAGCAGGTGTGTGAGCGGAAAATAATTGGTCAATAGCGGCGATATGATCAAAACCGTTCAAAAATAATCGTCAATCCAGTTATATAGATTAACGGGTAGTTAAACAAGGTCTTTTTGCGGAAAATGCTTCCAAAGTCAGCAGGTCGTTCTTCTTACCGTTGTGTTTATTTGAGGAAAGTCAGGGTTTATATGAAATTGGCGTTCCTTTCCAGCAGTGCATAAATCCTGGTGGTGAGCGATGCGACATGTAATATCTTGTATAGTGGAGATAGCGTATCTGAGATTAGATAGTGCAGCACATACTGTACTTACCCAAATTTACGACAAATGGAGGATGGTGAATATTTTGGAGGATGTTGGTGTTTTGATATTTCGACCAGATAAGTATTCTTTTACTAGCAGTGTTTAGGCTCCTTTTACTGGTGAATGTTGGGTACCCTAGTCTTTCTGTTGGAATTGTCGCAGTTGCCAATCAGGTAACATTCTCAGGCTCTGAGATCATTTAAGCTTGGTAAGTTGTAATTAATGTGAGTTTTCAAAATAAACATTAAAGTAAAATACTCTGGGTCTACTTCAATACAGACGTTTCACAAGCTTCAAATCACAACTAGTGTCCTCGTTCACTCATATACAATATTAGACATTCTCTATATTAGCGAGAAACCCAAATCAAGCCAAACTTACCTAGTTAGATACACCCACAAGGCACCTCCAACAGTTAACTAGTTCATTTCTAAGTGCTGAGAATAAAATATTAGGGACCAAAAATACAATGTCATCAAGAAATACACTATCCTTTGAAGGTAACTACAGAGTCTTGAAGCGTAACTACAGAGTCTTGAAGTTTAGGGTGAGAGAAGTACCGCAAGTCAAAAAAGTCTTTAAAATTTCTAAAATTGTCTAAACGTATTCCGCTCATGAAGTTCCTTCCAGCATTACACTAAAACTGAATTGCTTCTTCACCGTTTGCAGGTATGTCGGAGGCGAACGGGAATCCTGAGGAAAAGGTCATTTCAAAATTTTCAAGGTAGCGGCACTTTGGCCTTGGGCTACTGTTTTGCCCATCGATATCAACTTTGAATGCTGAGGACTGTAATCTAGGCTGCTTTGAGGAATCCTTTTTCTATCAACAGCGTCCAGAGGTACTTCCAGGTTGTGTCTATGTTTTCTTGCTTTTGGGCTATAGTAGAGGGCGCCTCTATGGAGCCACCAGTTACAAGGTACGAGCCACTTTGCTTCGATCCCAATTCAGGGTCTAACGCTGCTCTGAGAGTTGCCAAGGCGCCCTCTTCTGAAGATACACCCATGATCCTACCTGCACCTTTGAAAGTGAGCTTAAAGAAGTACCCTAAGCCGGGTAACAGCGTCCAGTAGTCATATAGCCTGGTGTCGGTGATCACTCCTGGATGAACCGAAAACGAGAGCATGTTAGTGTGCTCCTTCGCAAACTTCAGCATAAACTCGATAGCCCCACGTTTAGCATTTCCATAACGTGTCCACGTGTACATAGCACTTGGCTTCTTATTAATGGTGTTGGCAGGGTCCCAATATTTCACGGACATTTTGTGGCCGATCGAACTTAGCGTGATAACTCGGGGTGTAACACCTTTGGATGCAGTTTTTTCAAGTACAGGCAAGAGTCTTGTTGTGAACAAGAAGGGCGCCACCAAATTCACTTGGTACTGGATCTCGTAGCCGTCTTTCGTTATCTCGTATGGCACGCCCATAACCCCAGCATTATTGATGAGTATATCCAAACGGGACTCCTTGCCCATGAATTCATCAGCACAGTCACTTACCGACTTCAACTCACAACAGTCCAAGTGAAGTGTTTTCAACTCCCCGAGAGGTTTGCGCTTTTGCTCCGTCTCCGAAAACATGGAGATTCGGGACTGTGCTTCAGAAGCAATCTCTTCCACGGCCTTCAGTACCTTTTCGTCGTTTCGGCCGGCAACATATACAATGTACCCGTGAAGATATAGGTGGAGAACGGTATACCAGCCGATTCCGGAGTTACCGCCCGTCACAATAGCGACTCTGCGATCATCGGAGGGATTGTAGTAGGCGGCGTTCTCGGGCTTGTAGAAATTTGATTTTACCACCATTGTATGAGGAAAAGACTGATCACAGTATTTTGGAAGAAGTTTTCTTTGTTCACCCTGCCAAAGTAATATCCGAAAGGTGCATTCTCGCACAGGGACCTCACTAACGTATGCACGCCGCAGGTCGTCGCGCATGCATTCAGGCATGAGATAAGGCAGGTGGTAGAACTTTGGGGACTTTGTTCTAAATCTAACAAGATTTGAAGAAGATGACGAGGCAAATTCATCGGTATTATATCTCCTTGTCATCGGATATTAACGAGTTCAAAAGATGCAGGAAATGCCTAGGAGATCCTGAGGAATGGACCGAGGGATGGGGTCGAACAGCGAACCACCTACTGTACTATGCGGGGTTGGAGAATTAAAGAATTTGCGAGCTGTCCTGTTTAGGCAAGTCGCGGTCAACTGTCTAACAATGAAAAGTATTAATGATTGGTCAACGAATCTATACCTGTATTATGGCATTTTATGGGGAATTTGCACTCACCTCTACCTTTATAGTTGACGAACGAAAGCTGGTGTGGCGATCATGAGGTCCATTGTCAATTATATCGGTTAATAGCCGATTGACGGTTCAGTATAGTAATGGCTTCTGCTACTAGTCAGGTGCAAGAATCAATCGAAGCAAAGGAACTCAGCAGTGTTTCGGTCTCAGAAAAGGATGAAAGAGAAGATTTGTGCTATATGCTAGGGTTTCTATGTATCGAATCTTTGCATTTTAGCTTTACTGAGGGGAAGGAACTGACTCAGACTGAGAAAATGACTGTGTTAGATACGCGAGTCAGTTTATATGCGACTCTTTCCACAGTGACGGTGACGGCTGATCTTAGCCCGACAGAACCTGACGCGGGACCTCACAATCTACAATTGCAATGCACATAGTGTCGCACTACTGCATGCGACAAAACGGAGACCGAAATCTCGAAATTTTCATCATTTGAGTGCTTATATGTAGAGCCAACCAGATCTAAAGAAAAAAAGTAGGCTTTCTGCCCATGCCTATTAACAGTGTAGACTGTAGCAGACCGCGGCCAAGCCCGCGGAGACGGGTCTTGCATTCGCTTGGAAATGTCCTCCTCCCATAAAACAACGCTGTCAAGTATGAGCTTCAATCATTTGATAATTCTTCCGTGTCACTCAATTTGGAACTTTGCTGATCCTAAATCCGAATCAGGACAATCTCCCAGCGAGTGGCACCTTGCGCCTTTTCAAATAGAAGGTCACGATCACCTTTGCTTCATTGAGCACATTGAAAAGAGCTTTCAGTTGTTGAAAGAAAATCCAAATGCCCTCTTGGTCATCTCAGGAGGTCAAACTAAAGCGGAAGCAGGACCAATTTCGGAGGCTCTTAGTTACTACGAGCTTATGAAAAAGCTTCACCCCTCGGTCGATAAAGAGTTATTACAGCGTGTTTTACTTGAAGAATATGCTCGCGACTCGTTTGAGAATGTGCTCTTCCTGCTTTGCAGGTTTCACCAATTTCACAATACTTATCCATATCGGATCACTGTAGTTGGGTTTGAGTTCAAGCGTGAAAGGTTTCTAAACTGTCATTTTGCCCATGCGCTTAGATTTCCTGAGTCTCGGGTTGAATACATTGGAAACTCGCCAACTCCTGGACCTGAAATTGACAGCAAGGCTTACTTCTCAGACTTGAACGACGCTGAGTATCGTTTCGCACTTAAGCATTTCAAAGTGGATCCTTACGGTGTCCGGGACCCTCTTTGTACGAAAAAGCTGTCGAGAGATCCCTTCAAAAGGCACCATGGGTACGTCAGTAATGAACCAGGTTTGGCTACAATCTTGAGCTTTATTAGAGAAGAGGCTGATGTTGGCCCCGTGGACTTTGACTCGATCTCTAGTAAGCTTAAAAAGATTTGGGGTTGTTGATCCTGCTTGAGAAAGTAAGTCACTCTGTGTGTACTTGAACCTCACACTGTTTCAAAGGGCATTTTTAGTTGCGCCAAGCAAGGGTATTGTTTGGGGATCATGACATCATCCTCCAATTCCGGTCACTTCGCGAGATTAAGCTTCTTTAGTCTTGCGGTAATCTGCTACGTCTGTAAAGCTTGGCAGCATCCCAAGCGGAACATTTTTGAAGTTTAGAGTTCCTGAAAGTGTGCTCTGACAGTTATTATTCAATTAGATGAGCATAGAACAATGAAGATAAATTTAGATTACCTGAGTATTGTTCCCTACAGAAATTGTCCTTCGAGAAAACAATAGGCCCATAGGGGTCCCTTTTGGTACTTTTCGCGTCAAAAAATCTTAGAGACCCTTTACTGGCAAATGTCAGATTTACAATGCTTGGTCGTTTCCCCCCAAGGAAGGTTCCAACTTGGTGGGAAAAAGTGGGAAAAGAACTGGGGATGAACTGTTCAAGACAAAAGGGCTGACGAAAAGAAGTAGAGTTAGAAAGATTCAGCCATTCCCAAAAAAAAAAAAAAAAAAAAAAAAAAAAAAGATGGAATCAGTCCCAAAAGGGATCAAAGAGCCAATTAACAAGGTTTCCAAGCCCAGTGTTTGGCAATTGTTTCAGTATGAGCCAAAGATCAACAGGTGTAGACTTGAAGCCATTTCTTTTCGTCCATCTTTTTTTTTAAATAATTTTCTTTTTCAGTTTATTCTCTCAAGTGTGTGTAATTCTACTTTTCCCTTTGAGTGCCGTTATCATCAAGACAAGACCGACTTTTCCAGAAGTCGAGCAAAAATGACTCAAGTGTCCATAGATACTTTGTTGGTCTACATAATATGACCCATTTTTGGACAGCCAACTTCGAATGAAGGCTTACGCTCTTATGAAAAGGATTTAGTCCCAATGTACCTTCGGCAGCTTATATTTGGATTTCCCGCAGCTAATACAGTAGAATGAATTACACTTAACTCAAAAATATGTATGTTCCATAGAGCAAGTGTAAGCCACTTAAGATAGTCATTAGCCAGCTCAAAAAGAGTTGGCACAGCTTCCCGCTTCTGTGTCTAATTTCATTTACTTCCTTGAAATGAAATTAGAGCAAATGCCTAGAATCCGTTTGTGTCCAACTTGCCTAACTTGGCACTGGTGGAGATAAGTATATCCTGAGGCAGCATGTGGAAGCCCAGTTCTTACCACTACTTGATTTTGGCAACAGTAGGAGCAGATAGGCCATGACTGTATTAGTATGGCTTTTTCTATAATAATGCAAGCATACAAGAGCCCGGTTAGACAATCTCAAACACCAGGTTGACCGACAATCAAGACTGCAAACCGCTGAGACCGGATTCATCTTCTTTTCTTTGAAATGGCTCAAATCGAAAGTATCTCTATCTTAAGCCACCCTCCACCCTACATCGGAAAAAAGTCATCGGAGACACTTCCACCATATGAAGCCAGTCGAAAAGCGCTAACGAGACTTCCAGTGGATCTTGAGGCAAGGTTCCCGGGTAACCGCACAGCAGAAATGTCACAACTGAGTCAGAGTTCAAGGGCTCCTGGGATGGAAACTCTTGAGGTGAAGAGAGCTAGTCAGCCAGTGAGTTTAATGGAACAAGAAAGTTCTCAAGTTCAACACAAACGTAAACTTTTAGTTTGGAACACAATTGGAATTGTACTTATGGTATGCTTGTTTGCCGGAGTGGAGTTTATTATTATTCATTTGGGATTGAAGCATGCGGTCTCTAAAGCCAATCGGTAATGAGAATTAGGAAGGCTGATCACGAGGGCATGGTTCATACACTGAGGTGTTTCTATTTACAGGAAAAGTACAACAAGCCAGGCTTTATACTTTAATGCAATGTAGGTATTTTAATCTCAGCAGGCCGCCACTGAAGTTCTTGAAATGTATCTTCAGGTTGGCTATAAACTAATTAGTGCAATGATACGTACGCAAGCTTATGTTCTGTGGTGACCTGATCCGAAAACTAAACCCAGCAACTATAGAATTTCTTTGATTATAGCTTAACTACTACAGACACGCCCCAAACCCTTTTGCAGATTAAGGAGTAATAATCGATGTCAAATGAAATCAGTAGGGAGGCTTCTAATGGATATGACCGCAGTATATTCATGCGTCATATATAGAAACTTCTAAAGTCAGGTAGTCGTCCATTTAATGTGCTCAAGGATTCAACACCGATCACTCTACTCCCTTTTGGCTCGGAAACTAGCACATGCCTTTCAAATTGATCTCGACGCAAAAAAGAAAAGAAAAGAAAAGAAAAGAAACGGATCCAACCTCTACCGTGAGCGAAGATCGACCGGATATCCCATTTCATATGGCATTGAAAGCAGTGCGTACTACCCTATCATTGTGTGAAAAACGTGAACACAGCAACAACCTTGACTATGCTCATCATATTCCGTTCATTTCATCCGTGTCTCCACAAGAAATCGTACTTTTCAGCCGCAGCTATGCTAAGCGAGGGCAATATTACAAAACATCTTTACTTCATCCTCTCACGCATCCTTCAGCACAATCGACCCGGCGTACAGAGGCACCGCCACTCTTTATCAACGAGGTCAATTCCTCAAGAATCTCTTTGGTCTCCTGCGGACTGGCAATCCACACGGTGCACGCGCTGAGACGGGCCTTGTAGTCGTTTGCGCCTACGGAAGCAAATTGGTCACCTATGTGGAGACTGGAGCTTTTTGAAATCTTGCAGTGTGCTCCGTCGCACGTTTGGTACAAGTACAGCTGTAAAGCCTCGACTCCCAAGGCTTTGTCGCCAATATCTACCCATACATCCGAACCACCGTTGAAGGCACAGACTTTGATATCACTTTCGGGAGAGCTTATGGTCGATACGTTTGCGATCTCCTCAGGGTCTGCGGAAGACGTAGTCTTACGCCTATGATTGTTCAAGAACTCGTTGAGTTCCGCCAGAATCAGCAACACCATCTCCTCCAATGTTTCGCGCTGGATTCTGTAACCGTTAACCGGAATGATACCCAAAGAACGCTCTTTGCGAATGATGGTGGTGTTGTTTTCGTCGTCGAGGCGCATCTTTCGACGGAGATGGTTCAAATGCTCGTGTGAGAGGTCCATGATCTCTGAGATTTTAGACTGGCTCCAGCTCTGCATCACCGGTAAGTACCACTCAGGACCTTCGATGAAACGCAAGTTGCCATCTTCACAGTCAAAACGGAAAAGGTAGTTCGACTCGCCTCCCATCACCAAAAAGTTATTTTTCTGTCTTTTCAGTAATATATCCGTCTCACGGAGCGCCTCAATGAGCCCGTGCAACCGCTCATGGTATGAGTTTGCACCCAGTTGGCCAGGGTACCCGGCAGCAGTCACAACAGCAACATACAAATCCATGCTGAGCAACTGAACCAACAAGTGCACCAAGGGGGAGTCTCGTTCAAGCGACTTGCCGTCATCATAAAGCGTCACGTCTCCGTCAAAAGTCACGAGCCGAAGTTTTTCTTCGGGTGCCAACTTGTTACTGGTGAGCGCAAGGACCTGTGCAGTGTTAAGAACTGACCGGATATCGTTGAAGGACGGGCTGACGAGCGTTCGGCGAGAAATCAGGCGCTTATAATCCTCAATCAAAAAGGCTTCTTTGAGCGGCAAATTGGTGAAAAACCGCCCCACCGAGGGCACAAGCTGCCGGAGCCGAGTACGGCAAACGACACCTTGGTGTCCATGTTGCTGGTCTATAACAATCGTGTTATCGATGAGCTTTTCGACGTCATGGAAAACTTCCAAGTACCTAGTCTGAAGCGTCTTTTCAATGCGCCGAGCAAACGTGTCCACTTTCTGCTCGTCGTGCGAGTTGTGGCCGGTCAAGACGTTTTCATAATTGTCAATGTCACCGTGGAGAACAAACGGCACTGCGAGCAAGCCTTTGATCCACTCGATCAACTCGTCACGCTTGTGTGACTTGAGCGCATATTCCACTCTGTATCTTGAGGTCATGATGTTTAAAAAACAGGTTTACTCCTGACGTATTCACTATAAGTTTGTGTTTAATTGCGTTAATATTGGGTGCGCTCAACCTCCACATGCGATCGGATAAACTGACGCATAAACTGACGCGCGTGTGCGTACGAGCTATCGCCGTGCATGAGGCCTACCATGGAAGCTTTACTTTTATTTTTCTTTTAATCCTATAGTACACTCATCTTTACAATCCTTCTTGAGCTCTTCTTCTGTCGCGCTCCTCGGTAATAGACAACTTGATACCCTTGCCCTTTGGCAAGGACACGTAGGGCTTTCCGGCATCGGTACCGATGACGAAGACGTTCGATTGTCTGGTGACGAAAGTATTCTCCAAGGCATCCTTGATGTGCACCAAGTCGAAACCACCCTCGTGCTTTTCTCTGTGCACAATGACACCAACTCTGCCCATGTTCTTACCGCCGGTGACCATGGCCAACTTCCCTGTTTCAAACTTGATGTAGTCAGTGATCTTTCCAGTGGCCAAGTCGATCTTGACCGTGTCGTTAGCTCTGATCAATGGGTCTGGGTATCTGATGGTTCTACCGTCGTGGGTGACGGCGTATGGAATACCCCTCTTACCCAAGGCGATCTTCTTAACCTTACCCAACTTGTAGGAAGCCTCCTCGGCGGTGATTCTGTGAACTGTGAATCTACCTTTGACATCGTAGATCAATCTAAAGTACTCATTGGTAGCCTCCAAAGTAATCACATCCATGAACCCAGCAGGGTAGGTGGAATCAGTTCTAACCTTACCGTCGACCTTGACGTGCTCCTGCATCAAGATAGCCTTGACTTCTCTGCCGTTCAAAGCGTACTTCAATCTGTTTCTCAAAAACACGATCAAAGGCAACGATTCCCTCAATTTATGAGGACCGGTAGAAGGTCTTGGGGCATAGGTGCCAGACAATTTGTCCAACATCCAATGGTGTGGAGCTGCCAATCTCTTAAGGTGCTTCTTTCTGCACAGTGTTAGTATATTTGGTCATAACTACAGACAGACTTTAATTAGAAGCGTCAGAAAACCAGGTGGGACAGTTCAGTAACTTCAACTATTTTTGCAAGTTGAAAAATCACAAGCATTATTCCAAAAGGACAAAACTTGTGAACGAGGAGGTTCATTCTTAGGGCCCCAAACGCCCTGAAATTGAAGCCCTTATCAAAAAGATTTCACCCAAAGATTCAAAACAAAGACAGCCATAAACAGTGACAGTCTCGCTATCCATGCCCACATTCATTTGATCATTACTGCTCCACCTTTCCCTGGTTTTCCAACCACTCCTAATTATCATGACAAGGCTCCCATCCGCGCTAATCCGAAGATATAGCTGGAAACCGATTTATACCTCTAAAGAGGACACGGCTATTTTTCGTGAGTCCTGCTTTGAGCGGGTCACTACTTTAGTTCGCCTTGTTATAGTCTGTCTTCAATAATGAAGATCAGATTAAGACATACGGGCCTCTTGCCATTTTGCGATAATTAGTTGTGATGGGGAGGAAAAGAGAGTGGTGAGAGGGAGGAGAAAATTTTTCAAGTGCGCTGAGAGTAAGCCTTCGCGCATCACGTGATTAAAATTAGGCAGGTATATGCAGGTCAACAAAAGCTCAGCAAGTCACGTTTCGGGCTTGCACTGCCCTACTGAAGTCAAATCGTTCCAATGAACAGCTATTCGTATTGCTTTCATAAGACAAAATTCCTGCATCTCGTACTAGTTTGTGCTTGTGTATTTCAAGAATAAGGAGATAAACTTCTGCAGATAACTGTGGCAGCAAAGAACGAGGAGCGTAGTTATACAGTACTAACCAGCGACAGATTTCACTGCCTTTATACTTTGTACCCATGGAAGGACGGAGAGTAATCTCCCCCTGGAACTTTAGTCAAGTTCCGCCTTGTTTTCTGTGATTCCTATGTGGCTATATCAGCCGTTTTTAAAGAATATTTCCCAGCTGCCTCTTATGGGAAGCTAGCAACGCTAGTCTCATCGTTTACCCGTCATTTCCTCAAAAAATGGTCTCTTTAGGTTCGTCAAACTTGTGAGTGTTGAGTGCAGAGCCGCCGTTGCCCGTAGGCATGTTACTTTCCACGTCTTTATGATGATCAGGTTTAGCGCCGTGTTCAAGCGCCAACCGTTCTGCTCTAGACTTGCTTGCCACTTTCTCCACCTCTGCTCCTGTCATCACTTTTATCCAATCAATTTTCAACGAGAATGGGCCATACTGTTTGTCCAATAAACCAATACCCACCGTCTTCACCTCAGACTTATTAAGTTCACTGCCATCCTGAATTACACCCCAATTCGTCATGACAAAGTCATTAAGAGGGATCACTACCGTTTCCCATTCCCCCGGGTGGTGCAAGAACAACCTATGCTGAAACAAATCTGTCACTAGAGGTGTGTTCGCCTGGATATTCACAAGATACTTGCGGCGGTCTCCCTTGACCCTTAACACCATCAGTGTATACCGCGACCAGTCCCAGAACGAGTCACCCGAAAACCATGAGTCTCGCTGGTCTTTTGTACGGAACATGGCGTATCCTGAGCGGGTAATCTCAGGATTATCTTTGGGGAGGTCCAAGTTCAAGTTTCCGAAGAAATGGCCCAGGCCAGTTTCTGAGTCAATGCCAAAATTGGCCTCAGAGAACCCTCCCATTTCCTTATCACTTCGAGTCATGATCTTAGAGAGTGACTCCTCAGGGTACTTGCGGAAGTTAAGTACCGTTTGTAAAGCCTTCGTCTGATCTGCAGACTTGGCAAAAATGCGGCCCAAAGTAGAGTTCAAGCCTAGAGACCTCAACGACATCGTGAATCGTCTGTTAAGTTGCGCTGAAGGGACAAAAACACGTTTGAAAAAGGTGGCAAAGGTGTAAAAAAGTGGCGCTGCTTTTGCCTCTGGAGTACGGAAGATCCTTAGCTTGTATTTTGCGTGTCACGTGACTTACCCTAGGCCTTTGACACGGGCTTTGGGCAATGAAGAGCTGGGCCTGAGGGTTAACAGGATCAGTTCAGCAAGTTTGCGTTTGCGGCTAAAGTCGAGAATGAAAAAATAAAATAAAAAATCTTAATTATTCCAAATCGCCTTAAATATAAATATGTAATAAAAGCAAGTCCCCCTGCGTTCTTATATACGCTGCGGATGGTTTGGTTCTTCAGATAGGAAATTAACAAAAAACAATTGAAACAATTAGCCGTGTGGGGTGTGAGCCCCTGAGTTGAAAATATTACGGGGTAAAATGGTCATGGTCATGATCGGAAATTCGGCCGTGAGATAAAGTCCGCTCTTGTGCAGTCGAGGGAAAATTAGTGGCATGGTCAAAGGCAACTGGAGGCAACTATAAGCTCAGACCTCTTATCAGGACAATAGGATCCGCACTCGATCAAACAAAGGTAGAACCCCCGACTTTCGGGGAGGTGTCAATGCAGGACACCCAATTCCACTTCCCCACAAATGATCAAAATCTCTCCACTTTATAGGGTTTCCTAATCTGGCACAATGGGCGGGAATAGGGGTCGTGGAACCTTTGAGATTTGAGCTAAGGTTATCACTGAAGAAAAAAAAAAAGTTGAAAAATAAAAATAAAATTAAAAATAAGGCCCTGCGCAAGAACAAGTGGCGGTGGTTAGAAAGGGTCTTCATGAGTCAGGCGATTATATTCGGCACGCGTAAGCTAGGTTCCCCATCGAGATCAATTGGACAACCTTCTCAGCATGCAAGGCAAAATTTGCATGTGTTCTATTCGAATGCTTTCACAAACTTTTGTGTTATAACCCTTCTTATCATCATAAGTTTGTTTCATTATAGCTTACCTCAGGATTGTGCTTTGGGTATCAGGTTCCTTGTCACTTTATTTTCTTTGCAGTCTAATTTAATGTAGCTGGTACAGACATAAACCAGGGTCTTCTTGAAAATATCGATTTTGTTGGGTCTCTGCACCATCAACCTTGTGCAACGTTACATCTTCACCATGCCAACTGTACTAACGTTTTGATTGCTAATTCCCACTATCTTCCCCGGCTTCAAATGTAGGTTAATATAACACCGGCGTGAAAGAAATTGAAAGACAGGATCTAATCAGTAGACTTAGCTCTCAACAAAAGCTCTAATTCATGTTCAAATGCTCACTGAGATCTGAAGATCCCCGACTGTGTTGTTTAGATTTCCTGCACGATTTTCCCATAAGTTAACTCGGAGTAAGCGGTGAACAAGGTTTCATGGCAAAGCCACATTGTCCCCAAGCCCGGCAAGCCCGAGAAACCCTCATATTTGCACACTGTGAATGATTGTTTTCGTCGGGCTCGTCATCTTCTTACTTCCTTTGTCGTTCTTATTCTTTCCTGCTTGTCAAGTCTCCAGACAATAACTGATTAAGCACCACACAACTTGCTTTCTACAAGCCAATCATTTCCAAGACTGTCAATGAATAAATTTACAACTTCACCACCTATAGTATAACCTTGCGTCCTCATGCCAATAGCGACTCGCGAAAATCAGCACCATGCTCCTAACATGCCCTCTCCAGCAACAACATGTCAATATAACACAGAAAATAAGCAGTGACAAAAACTCAAAATGATCGTCTCTACTTAATGGGCCAATACCCGGGAAACAAAAAGTGCATCTTCTCCAACACGTCCTTCTTCACACCATTCGAACTGGTGCTTACGGAGTATTTCATAGAACCGTTCAAGTCAGAACCAAGCCCCAGCTTGCTATGGTGCAAGTCGTCGGAAATAACGTCCACAAGCTTGCCTGCCACCTTGCAAGCGTTAGCGGAGTTGGCCTTCAAGTTACCAACTACGGTCTCTACAGTAACAGGTTCTTCTGTTTCGTTCCACGAGTCGTAGTCCGTGGACATGCAAATCATCTGATAGGCGATTTCGGCCTCCCGTGCAAGCTTAGCTTCAGGCAAGACAGACATGTTGATCACCGATCCGCCCATGGTCCGGTACACTTTGGACTCAGCACGGGTACTAAATTGAGGCCCTTCCATACAAATGACGGTCAAGTCCTCGCCGTTCTCAGTGTGCGTTTTAGAGTGGAGCGTGGGCGTGACAGTAGAGTCGAAGGCCTCCAAGAAGCCCTCGGCGGGGATGGTGTTGGCAATGAGTTGGTTCAACTTGACGTCAAATGGCTCTCCAAACGTAGCATGGGCCACGAAGCCCTTCTCGAAGAACGTCGACGGCCTGATGCCTTTTGTGCGGTCAATGATCTGCGTAGGCAACACAAAGTCACGCGGCTTGATTTTGTGCTGCAAGGATCCAACGGCGGAGAAGGCAACAATGGCCTTGACTCCGAGCTTCTTAAGGGCAGCAATATTTGCTCTCAGTGGCACATCCGAGGGCAACAAATCATGGTGAGCACCATGTCTAGCCAAGAAGGCAACGGGATGACCCGCTTCGGTCACCGAAACCGTGATTTGCGCCGAAGGGAACCCCCAAGGAGTTGACACTGTGAGCCGGGCCACGGGCTTTAAGTTAGGAAGGTCATAAAGACCCGTACCGCCGATCACCGCCAAGGGAACGGGCTTGTCGTATGTGTGGGGCAATTCAGACATGTCAGCGCTTTCTCCATGAAGAGACATAGTTGTTGTGGAAGAAAGAAAGGAGACAATATATTAATGAAGAATAGTTATCAGCTCGGCCCGGTCTTTGTTGTGTCCGGTGTGCACAACGGTCGCGCAAGGCCACGTTTTCGGTCCACGTTTTTCGCAGCCGGGGCTGTCTAGCAGCCACCAACGACGAGATAGCAAAAGTGAAGGAAGACAAGGAAAAGAAGGCATAATAGCAGTCACAGAAATAGAAAGAGAATAAATACATGACAATACATTTATTTCACGACTCAGAGTTCATTTTGGTTCCCGATTTGCTTTCTGGCAATAAATTTTGAAATCCTTGCCAATGGCTGTGGGTCTTTTTATGGTTCATCGGGCTACACAAGATATTGGAAGTTGCAATGTCTTACTTATCAATGAACATCCGTTATTTTGTGTTTGATCGTTCTCTGTTTTAGTTTGTTTTTTTCTCTCTCCTAATATTCTGAAGAAAAGAAAAAGGCCTCTAGCTTGTGTTAGGCAAGTACAGCCACCCAATGGTAAATAATGCTTCTGTTCTAATTGCATCTGCACTGCCCATTCGCAATATTTGATGAAAATAATTTCATTTACATAACTGAATTCTGACCACATTCTCTTTCGTATTACAATTGATAGTTCTTTTTCTTTCAAAAGTTTCTTTGCCAGTAGGTCCAGAGTGTTTCCAAAAGCAGTTTGTCATTTTTCCGAATGCGTGATTTGTGTGACACAGCCCTCCTTTCAGATATTGCACTGTGATGAATCGCTTAAAACCGGTTGGACGCGGCTGCAATTAGATTAGTAAGCACTTTGTGGAACTTTTCAATATCCTGTGGCCAAACTTGACCTTTCTTATGTTCCGATATTATACATTAATTTCGTTATCACTGATCAGCTATTGCACTATTTGAGCCACGTTTGATGCAAGTTGCTAGGTCTGCGATGTGAAATACATGGGACTTCAAAACGACTAGATTCAGTGGCCGTTTGAAACAAGTCTTGAAGTCTGAATCTTTGCTAATTTTGAAATCAGGGAAAAATATTAAGTCTGATTGAAACCAAGGAGTCGCAGCCTAATGAAAGCCTTACCTTCACGTGTATTCAAATTTCTACTTCTTTCATATAAAACGTATCAGCCGATACATACTGTCAACCAGATTTCGGCAACCATAGAAATGCTTCTAACTGCTATTTTCCTTATTGGCGTCAACCTCTCTGGGTTGCTCTTAGCCGGTCTTGCTAATGCGTCGAGCGAGAACAAGCCAGATTTACAGGCGGCTCCGCTTGATCTCGCAAACACTAGCAAGCTTTTCAGTAAGTATCAATCTTCCGAGCTTACGGCAGAAATATACCACCACGACAGGTTTTTGGACCCTTCGAACAAAAGTGCTATGGATGCAGAGATCTACTTGAGCAGTTTATGTCGTTTCATGAAATTGTTTGCCAATGGTAAACGGTTTGAGAGCAAGAGATTCGAGAAGCTGATCGATGTATTGCAGAGTGAGGTGGCCAAGGTATCAATGTGGGTATTCGACTTGCCTAAACCAAATCGGCTCTTGAATCTGCTCGCTCATACCAAGCGTTTACTTGACACAATGACGTATTCGACTAAAACTCTCAAAGGCTTCAACCTCAACACTACGATACATCACTTGGTGCGCAACATCCTTCTGACCAACGTCAAGCTTTTGGTTTTGTTCGACTCTTATGGAGTACCAGATCGTGGATGCTTCAACTTTGCCAAGACTCTTGGTCTTTTGAAAGTCAACACGTTGTTTTTGGGCGACATCTATCAAAACTTGCCCAAGTCTAATGACTACGCACTGAATGTTTTTGAGACTCAATATATAACAGCAAAAAACCATATTAGAGTGCTTGAGCTGGAGATTTCTCCTTAGCTGAATGCAAAGAGAACATAAAAGACTGTTGTTTTCGTCCATATATCCTCTCTGGGTAGTTTTTCGTAATAGCCGAAATTTGATATTACATTCTCCGAAGCCTTTGGGTGTTGGATTATATTCGACAGCTTAGTTCGGTTGCGCACTCAGGTCGTCCCTATTATCTATATTCCGTGTGAAGAAGAGGCAGAGCCCACTTTCAGTGTGTCCCGTTCACATTCGCTTTTAATAGGTCACGAGCCCTCTAACGTGGAAAACCAATATTTGGTAGTACATTAATAACCCGGGGAGGGGGAGAAGGTGGGTATTTCTTGGTGGCTCTAATGTGCCCCGTTTAAGAGAGACTTTTCTCTTTTCTGTAATGAGCTTGCGGTTTTGAGCCCCCTCAATACTATCTACTGAAACTCTTTTTATTGGCTCATTTGTAAACAATAAAAGTTCAGGAAATGTTCCAACATGGCTTTTGCAACCGGAAAGATTAACAACAAATGTTCGCCTTGAGATGTTTGGGACTTGGGAACTGATAAAAACCTAAATTATATATATTGAGGTGCAAAGGGCCATCTTCTGTATCATTCTGAACTTGCATTCTTTAAGACTGACCCACGTCATCCCTCTCCGACTCTAGCAATTATCCATATTCAATGAAAGTACTACTTCCATTTTTACTTTGCTTGAACTTCTTATTTTCGTTAGTTGCAGCTGAAGAAGTATTTATGAGTCGCTCACGGGCAAGAAGATCGCCATTTATTAGTGAGGTTGTCTACAAGTGTCCACCTTCCGAGGAGTTTGATAGAGTCATTCTTCAACTAGACACCTTCTACTGTCATTTGATTGCATTTATTGAAAATTCCACATTTTTAGCTGCAGAATTCGAGTGGGCTGGCAAGAAGTTGGAAAAACAACTAGTCCGCATACATAGGTTGGTTGAGGAAGTTTCATGCGGTGAAATTCAAGATCAGTATGAGTTTGTGGAAATCGTCTTCGAAACCATGGTAGAGTCTACCTTGGTCTTGAAAATAAACAGCATGACACATCCCATCCTGCCAGCTCTCTACACTTTAGTAATGGTAAATGTCGTGACGAATTCCTTGTTTGACTCTCATGGTCGGCCTCGCAGTGCTTTGGAAGGCTACAACCAGCGGGTCTATGGTCTCTTTGAACTAGTTGATTCTTGTGAAGCCCTGTTCGAAAAGGATACTTGTGTGTCTTTTGGAGTGCATTACAGCTTCAAAAAGATTTTGGGCAGTCTCTTGAGAAAGCTATTGTTATTAGAGCTGTATATTTCAACTCAAAAGTAAGTCAATAACAGCACAAATGGAGATTGAGATATAATTTATTCTCTTTGTAATTCAAAGAATATTAACTGTAGCAGACTAAAGGTGTGCATGTTATTTTATGTACATTACAGACTTAAGAGTTAGTAATTACGTGATATAAAAATAATGCATCTTGGATCTTCACGTCCAGAGTCGTCTTTAAATTTCTTTACTTTGAGTGTTGTTTGAGCCCTTCACATATCTAACTAGCAGACTCTCCTAACGAAAAGGTTCGTAACATAGAACACTCGTATTCGATTACCTCTGTTGGCATGTTGTTGTGTTCTCAAGTGGATTGCACGGGCATTCATTCAAGGCTGTGCTCACAAGTTTAGTTCATGGTGTTCTCTGAACGGCCAATTTATTGTTCTCTGCGTTGCAATTTCATGCTTTGATGCATTGAAGTTCAATTCCTGTTGTTTCAGTCAGTTTCACATTCCAAAGAATATTGGTTTTAAAACACATGGTTAATTCTCTTTAAGATAATCAAGATCATAATCCAACCAAAGAATACAAAATTTCCTAGATATGAAATCTCTACGCAAAGTTATGCAAAGCGTCTCATAAATAAAGCCTGCGGTCTTATTTCTTCTGCTCACTTTTTTCACACGTAACAAAAAGAAAATGTCTTATGGTCCAGACAAATTTCACTTCAAAAACTTTAATCCCTTCTTTGCTTATTGTGAACAATTATTGTTCATTGAGTCTTTAAAGTTACAGTCTGCCAAAACCGCAGGTCTTTGGATTAATGGCTTATCATTTAAAGATCACTTCGGTCGTTTTTAACTTGCGGTCTCTTTATTCAAATAATTACTGCAAACACACAGTTTTGTAATAAACTAGAAAGCACTTTCAAATGAAATCGTGGAGCTACTTCTATCTTTTTCCTTTCTTGTTTGCGACCATCGATTGCAATACCTTCAACGATGTCCCAACTAGTGGCAATCTTCTCGGCAAAAGATACGAGCCATCTCCCCCTGGTGATTTGAAAAGTGTTATTAAGCTCACACGCAAACAGGTGAGATCAGAGGAGCATGCGTATGCTGACGGGAGCATCTTTTACTTGAATGAAATAGACCGGCAGGTCGTCAACGATCTGTTGGAAAGCGTCATTAGTGTCTTGAAAACATTCATTCAAGGCTCCAAGTTCTTATACACCCAATTTCAAGCCGTTGCAGAAGGAGTACATCAACAACTCGAAAGCATTTCTAGTAGGGTGGCCAAACTACCTGTGAAAGACCGATGGCTAATAGAGAAATTCAATATTGCTCATCACATGTTCAGCTTTATGGCCGAATCCCTGGCTTTGTTGCATCTTTATGATCTAACAGAAACTCCAGGTGCCAAATTAGTGAGTTCGGTCATCGAGCTCAATGTGCGAATTCTAGTGCTTTTTGCTTCTAGCGGAGCCCCAGATTATCAAAGAGAAGATTTCGATTATTTGGTTTTAAGAATAAAGGAGATTTCGACGTTTTTGGAAGTCACATTCAGAAAGTACAATGATTTAAGTTTTCTTGTTAAATACATGTTCAAAAAGTACTTATTACTGGCCCAGAATTCGCTCGCATCTTTGCAGAGACAAGGAAAGAAGACAAACTGAAGCTGATCTGGCTTTATGCGATGGCACTAAAGGCTGGATTACTTGGTTGCGCCATGTGTTGGTGATATCAGTGGTCCTTTTTGCTGGCATCCTGATCTATTCTTATATTACAAATATAAGGTTTTTAGTGTACTGCAAAGGTGTTTGTCGGTAGTATTTCCACCTAAGGGTGTTTTGAAGTTTAACATTTCATCAGCTGATTTCCATGCTGACACTTCAACACTTCACTAGATTCTTCTAACTCGCAGCTCCAAGTCTCGGTGGTGTAGGGTTACTTCGTACTTTTTATCGACGACCAGCTCTGCATCCACTCGCCCATTTCTTCTCACATCAGACGAATGTCGTATGCTGCCTGGTCCATGTCATCATTGATACCATTTTGAGAAGGATACTTATTCATTGAGAAAGGCAGAAACTCGGTCATCAAGCCGGGTTTCGGTGATCTCTCGCGACGCACAGAATCGTTGCCCCAGAGCAGGCTCCCAGTGGATACGTTTCTGTTGTGACCGCCCACAAACTTGTCCAGCCAGATATTGTTCGTGGCAGAATTATGTAGCGCAGAAGGAAGTAAGAGGTTGCCTAGCAAGCTACCCTCGGTACTTAGATTGCTCGTTTGGGACATCGACGGTTGGAGCAGCTCAGTGGTTATTTGAGAAGGTCTCCGATGATCCGAGACATTGCTTTCGCTTGGGTTGTTCCAAAGATTTGTCGGCATACTACCCGAAGCGACCGCTGGAAGCATGGATGATACTTGTGTGGGCTCGGTAGTGGGAAATGCTGGATATAATGAATCTCCATAAGTCAACTCTTTCACGCTCTGGGGGTAGTTATTCATTGCATACGAGGGACCCGGCTGATTGATCTCACGTCTAAAGTTACCATACCCAACAGCGTGATCGGCCATGGTAGGCTGTTGTGAGCCTGGTCGGAAGCCATGGCCCTCGTGTTGATCTGATTGAGGAGTCATATGTGCTCCGTTAGGAGGTATACTTCCAGGTACGACCCGGTTTCCAGGAATGCTCATATTGAATGGGTATATTTGTGAAGGATCTTGTGCTGGGTAGTTCCAGCTCACCTGAGGCAAGCCCGAATCGGCTTGCAGTATCTGAGGCGATAGCGAACTACCCGTGGCATATATCTGACTCCCGTTATTATAAGAAAGACGGGAGCCGTGATGTACGGTAGTGTCCAAGTTCACACTGGGGAATGGTAAAGGAGGGGAGATGTGGTGTGCCAGGTGCTTCGGCAAAATGATGTTCTCATCGTATGTGAGCTTCTCGCCACCAGTAAAGCTCGTATTTGGCGAGGCTAAGTCGTTCGCTTCGTGATTTGAGATAGGACCAGACTGTGGCACGCGTACTCCGTTCCCGTTGTCATGGTGCAATGCCACCATCAGCGCGTTCACCAGTTGAGGAGTCAGTCCAGAGAAGTTGGGCGTAAAGACGGGTGACTTTTCTTCGTAGCAGTTGTATCTCGTGTCATTTGCCCCGGAAACTGAAGTCATGTCCGACCCTAAGAGGTGCATCGTTAAATCTTGAGTAGGGGGTGGTGAGGGCGAGAAAGAGCGATCGGGAATCGAGCTTTGTATATGATTCATCAGTCCGACAGACACACCAGAAGCCAGGTTGGTCGTGTTTGGAGGGTGAAGACTGTATCCACCGAAAAGAAGACTAGCCCGGTGTTCCGTCATGTGCTGAGGCTTGTACAGATCATCCATAAGATAACGGGCCAGTTCCAAATTATTGTGATACATCACGAAGGTTGCAATAGTCTCCAGATACTCTTCACGCCACGATGCGTCAACAGTGTCCAAGCGTTCAAGTTCCCAGTTGATCTCCTGGGACCATTCGGGATTGAGCTCGCATATTCGCTGGAAAGTACGGACGCCAGCAATGGTCAATGACCCCTCCCGAGTAAAGGCGTCACTCGAATGACCAGCATTCGGCTTCAGATCATGGTTTTCGGTGTTTGATAAGGTCACGTGAGACTTCAGAGAGTCAAGAAGGTTAACAAGGGGCCGTAATTGCGCTAGAAGCTCAAGCAACGCCGTCTTCTCGGCGCTTCGCTCCTGGAGCATTGCTTCGGTTTCAGTGGTTTCACTATTCAACTTACTAATCTCCACGTTCAATGCAGCTACAGCCTGTGCCGATTTTTGGTTCTCGATCTCAGCAGCTTCGCTCGCGTGGTCTCGCTTGGACTGGAGTTTCGTGAGCTGTGTGCGGAGGTCCTCAAGCTTGCTCAGACGCAAAGCCTGGCGACTCTCAAGAGCCTTGAGCTCCTTCGTAAGCTTGAGCTTGGTGAAGGTGAGCAGGTCCTTTTGCTTCTCGAGCTCCTTCAAGTCCAGGTCTCTCTTATGGCGGGCCTCAATGCCCTCACTCAAGACCTTCTTGTGTACCTCCACCTCGGTACGAAGGCGCTCCTCTTCGGCAAGCTGTGCAGCGAAAAAGCCCTTCTGATCCGCTTTGGCCCTGGACACCTCCTGTAGTAGAATATGCAAGCAGTGTTGGAGTTGTGCCTCGTCTGTGATCAGGTCTACATCCATAGCCATGATCTCAGCGGGCGTGGCGTGCGAATGTCCACTGTTAGCGGCTAGCTCTAGACGGTGGCGCAGACTTTGCAACTCAATTCCTCCAGCCTCGAAATCTAGGGGTGTGTTTCCAGGCGTTTGCACATTAACAGTGGGCGACTGCGAAATGAAGTGACTCACGGTATTGACCGCAAGCACATCAATACTGTACAAGGAGTCAGAAGCCAAATTGGTTAGCTTAACCGCCGTATGAGCCAAGGTGGCTACATCTTTACCATTGACCATCACTACATAAAAGACGCTTTCATCCGGTTTCAAAGTCACGTCCCAATGGAACTCGACATGCGTTGCTCCGAGAGAGTCCACACAAATACTGGGTGGTTGCGGAATGTCCATGTTGAGCCGCTCCATTAGCCTATCGGCTGGAGTTTGGAGGAGACGATAGCAGCGAAGTAGAAGCCAACAGATGGACGGCACGATTGTGAGAAGCACTTCGATCATGGCGTTTGTTGAAGGCTAGAGTCTGCAGATGCCCAAACCACGCACTTTTCACCTATAAAAAGCGTGTAAGGTAGCACAGATCTGTACGAAATTTCACCAGGCGGTACAAAAAACTCTGCACTTGTGCTGTGCCAGTGCACTGGTTGTGCTGGTCTCTGGGCACTTGACAGGTCAGAGCAAGTGAAAAAAGGTGATTGCGAATGTTCGGCCTGGTATATCAGTTGGTACTTTTTTTTATTTTTCAGTCGCGCAGCTCCCAGATCGCATCCTCGGACTTCAAAGAGCGTATGGATACATGGGCAAAACTAGAAAGAAAAGATAAAAAAGAGGTGGGTATATGAGAGGAATATAATCTTACAAGAGCCTTAGAGCTTAGAAATACCCTGTGAACTTTCTGGGATTTTGCCAAGGTTGTATTCTTGTTGCTGTCTGTTTTTACTGGAGTCTCATCGCTAGCAGGGCCGGTCCGTAAGATCCGGTGTTTAGCAAGCGCCGCGCGTCAAGTGCGGCAAAATGGCAAAACGGCTGCAAAATGTGAGGAACAACGAAGAAAGAAAATAGGGGCCTGGGGAACAATAGGTGGAGTCAAAACTATAGAGCAAAAATCTATGCACTTCCTGAGAAGTTCCTGTATCTTTTTCCTATGTCTTTTTCCTGTGTCTTTCTCTCTTCCAATCTGGTTTTTCCCTTGTCTTCTCGACTTCTCCACACTGATTTT
>JAJMHP010000066.1:0-89602 GCA_030583235.1 Metschnikowia lunata
GCGAAAGTACATTCAGCTCCGTCTCCACAACTTCTGCACCTTCTTCCCCACACAGCCTGACAGAAGTGCCTACAAGCTCTCACCCAGCCTTGACCACTACGACTGAGGTATCGACGACAATTGTGACTACGTGCACATCCTCAGACAGCACCTTTGTGTCGACAAAGACGACGAGAACGGTACACACCATTGTGATCACGACATGTCCTACCTCAGGAACTACAGTTATACTGACCAGTACGATCAGTGAGCCTCTGACAACCACAACTGAACCTCCAGTACTGACCCTGAAGTCTGAGCCGAGCCGGGAGTCATCGATAACTAGTGAATCATCTTCTGCCAGTTTCTCGACAACACATACTACCTCGTCTTCTGTCACCTCCTCGATTTCATCTTCAGTATCGACATACACAGAACCTGTTTCGTCGTCAGTGTCAAAGACAACAGAACCTGATCCATTGTCAATCTCGACAACTACAGAGCCTGTTGCATCGTCGGCGTCGGTGACCCAGTCGACTGAATCTAAACCTGTTTTGCCGTCATCATCTTTGTCCACTTCGTCAACGATCGAAACGGCATCTTCAGCCTCTACTTTACTGTCACCTTCCGTTCCCAGTGAAACCAGCTCTTCACTGACACATGCAGTTCACAGCGAGACCAGTTCTTTTAGTACTCCTGTTCCCACCGTGGAGACACCAAGCTCTTCCATTACGAAGGAAACCCCTTCTACTATTGTGCCGAGCGTCGTTACACCTCAATCGTCAGAGGCACCCTCTCTGAGCCTTGCACCACACGAGAAGACACTGATTCCAACTGCCCCTGAGACAAAATCCGAGTCGGAGTCAAAAACTGAATCCACGCCACCACCTCATTCAGAACCCCCAGCCCCTACATCGGAGGGAAATACTGATGTTCCACCAACAGTTGTCCCGCCAACAGTTGTTCCTACGTCTGAAGCTATGACGGAGTCCTCTCTGTTCACAGCGCCCGAGTCGTGCCTGCTGTGTCTGAAAGTTACAGTGACGTCTTCAGGTACCACTTATACTGTCAGTGCGACTGAGCCCGGACCTGAGACTTCGTCTGTGCCCCCAACTGCTCCTCCAGATACCACCACCACTGAGCCTACGACAAGCGAAACTATCACTACTTCCCCCGCTTCGGCAACCAATGACCCACCAAACCAGACGATGACAACAACCAGGATTCCACCATTATCGTTTGTTAGCTCTTCCGTGTCTCATTCCGGATATAGCAGCTTTGTTATCTCAACCTACGAGGGTTCTGGAAGCATGCATTCGTTCTCGAGAATGCCATTTGTGTTGTTGATGCTCTTTCTTGGTTTGAGGGTTTAGTCTTTTGGAATTGATTTAGCTTAGGTGATTTATGAATTAAGTTGATTTATTGTTCAGAGTGATTATACAGCGTAGTAACTCTTCTTTAGGCCACTTGCCTTTTCTGGGTTGTTTCTTCTTACCTAGATAAAGAACTAGAAATAGGCGTGGTTTACATTGAAGAGCTATTTAAGCTCTTCCGATGAACTAACATTACTATATACAGAAGTCGAATCTCCACCCAAAGCTCCATGGAAATGATATGTATCTCTATAGTAGTACTACACGTCCGAGTTGCTGTTGTCCAATGAGAAGTGGTAATCATGGGTAAGTAACATACCCAGAACCACTTGAGAGAAAGTTGGCTCAGCCAGTTGACTTTTAATATCTAAAATTGGGTAAAAAAAGATAAGCGCTTGTGCTGAACTATAACAAAAATGAAATAGCGTTTAACACGTGTTCCAGATCCTCGGAAAAATAAGAGTGCCTTCACACAAGCCGAGGTGTTCAGACGTAGAATATGAACTTGAAGGTAGACGTTCCCTTGATGAATTTCCAAGAAAGTACTTATGGAACCGTCTCCTTAGTATACCTCCAAGATGTATCTGCCATCCTCCTTCATATCTTCAACGACCTTGGCCACATCGGGTATCTCCTTGCCCTGTCTCTTGGCACCGTTCCGCACAATGTCTTCCAAACAAGCAGTGATATCGGGAACAGGCCACGTGGGGCCACACAAGTAGAATGAGCCGTGCTTCTCCACAATGGCATCAGTCAACTCTTCGATCGAGCTACGGATCTTGTCTTGAATGTAGATTTTCTCCGGCTGGTCACGCGAGAAGGCAGCACCAATATGGGTCAAAATTCCTGCAGCCTTGTACGCTTCCCACAACTCTCCGTAGAGGTATTCCTCCTTCTTATGTCTCGAGCCCATGTACAAGTAGATTTCTCCGATCTTGTGTCCTTGCGCCTGTTGCCAGATTTTCTCTTCGATAAACGCCTTGAAAGGAGCCAAGCCGGTACCCAAGCCGGACATGACAATAGGCTGTTCAGGAAGCTTAGGCAATTTCATAACAGATGGCTTGACACTGACCACAAGCTCTTCGCCGATTCTCAAATCAGACAAGTACTTTGAGCAATGGCCGTACCTTTTTCTACCCTTCGAGTCGACCCAGTCAACAACCACAATCAAGAGATGAACGGCGTTGGGGTGCATTTTCTGCGAGGAGGCGATCGAATACTCCCTCCGCTTTAAGGGTGCAATGATCTTAATCAAAGAGTCAAACGGTGGACGTGCCGATTGGAATTCATCTAAGATATCGACATAGGATGCGAAATCCACATCTTGTCTTTTCTTTAATTCTTCTGCACCCGCCGCAGAACCCAACTTTTCTAACGCAGCCTTCTCTTTGTCATCGGTAGCAAAAGGAGCCAACGACTCGTAGAATCTTTTTGGGGGCTTGCCCAAGAAATCGACATTTTCTGCCAAGGCTTGTCTAGCAGAACGAATCTCCAAAAACTCTGGGTTTTCTTTATTGGTCACTTCAACCAAGGACTCGCCATTTACGCCATAGAATCGCAAGAACTTGTCAACCTCAGCACTATTGTTACGGCCATGGATACCCAAAGCTTCTCCAATATCGTAGGTTAAGCCGGTACCGGTGATGTCAAACTCGATGTGGAAAATGTTTCTCGAGTACTCAGAGGGGGTTAACCTCTTGTTCTCCTGCACTTTCACCACAAAGTTCTTGACAGGCAAGTCCGGTCTCAAGTCCTTGGTCACACCGTACGCTTCAGGGAATGCCAATTTGGTTGCCACATCGGAATCAGACAAGTGGAAGGTCTCTTCCGATGAAGGGGGCTCGGTTCTGCGGTTAGGGAAGAACGAAGTCTCCTTCGGAAAGAAAGGCAATGAGACAGAGTTAGTGTTGTCTTCTTCGGCCTCTTCTTTCTTCTCTTCGTCTTTGATTTCTATCCATTCAGGAAGTACCGACACAGGCTTCAACGCCTTTTTATCATCCACCGTAGCAACAAACTTGTCCAAAACGGCTGCCAACAACTCAAAGTCATTACCGTTTCCTTGCAACAACTTGTTAACAATAAAATGCCCAACATCCGGCAATGCCGCTCTCCAGAAAGCCACTTGGGCCAAGAAGTCCGCAGAAAAACCTTTGGTAGAGTCGCTTACGGCGTCCAACTCATCGACAATCGAGCAGTCGACAACCACCAATTTTAAGTGGCTGGTAGCTAAGCTGCGCCGGAACTCAACTGGTAGCTTTTCCACCACATCGGCCTCCACGGAGTTGGCGATTTTCTTGTGGTTGACCAACAACACAGTAGCGCCCGGTTTGGCGGTAGCTAACACGTCAAAATGCTCCAATACCGAAGCGTGCTCGATCAAGACAACATCAGCAGCATCCACAACGGCCGATACAGCAGAGCCCTTGAGACGAGAAACAAGCAGAGCCTGGAACACACCACCTGCTACCGACGTATCATATTTGGTCCGGATGCTGACGCGTTTGGAGCCGTCCAAGGAGAGCGAGAGCGCCAACTTGGCCGCAGTCGCCGCAAGGTCGCTGGTGTCCCTTGCCCATATGGAAAAAGAACCCTCAGGCGAGGTAAAGGCTGTAATTCCACCGTCTCTATGACGGACAGAAGCCTTGGCAAAGCCTAAAACAACAGAGTGATCGATTTCAGGCGCGTATCCTGCAAGGATCTTGTACACTGCGATAGGAGACCAAACAAAGTCGGCTGGGTAGCTGAAGTTGTCTACCACGACACCAGCAAAGCGGCCTGTGAGAAACAAAGCCGCGGTTACATCTGCCTTCAAAGAGGCGGAGTTTTCTGGCAGCAAAACGACAATTTTGCGAGCGGAAGTAGGCACAGCATCGGCAAAAGCGTTTTGAGCAAAGGGAAAAGGCACTCTAACCTTGACCACACCCACATGGGTATTTCCGGCTGCCGAAGCTTGGCGCACAAGCAGCGCCACCTGAGTGGCCTCATGGGCGCCGTGAACGACATAAACAGTTTGTGGGGCCAGGTGGCCCTCGTACTCAAACGGAGCAAGTTTAGTGCCAGCGACACGGTTGAAGGTTGCGAAGGCAATTTGCATCGCTTGCTCGGCACTTTGAGGCATAGGTGTCTCGAGATTGAGTAACTGCTGGTACAAGCGTCCGACATCGGTCACAGACAACATGCGTTCAAAGTGTTCGAAGGTGCGAGCAAATTCAGGCCCATCAAATAAGTGCACTGCCACATTCTGGGTCAAGGAGGCGACATAGTGGTTGAGCACCACCGAATACTGCAATTCTTTAGCATCATAACTGACGGGAGAGATCACAGGAACACCCAATTTTCTTGCCACAGACACAGGACCCGCGTAGTTCGAGTATAAAACACCGGTGGCTGCGTCGTAGTCGATAGCACTGACGTTCAAGCTCAAGGCAACCTTCAGGCGATTTGCAGACAACGCTGGCTGCATATATGCCAAGGCATTTGCACCAAGGACAGCGGTATATGGCGCCAGAGTACCACGTGTGTGGCTGGAAAAGCCCAAGATAGCATTGGCCGCACCCGAGCGGGGCTCCAAGCGGTAGAAAACGGGCACTGCCCCAAAAGAGTTCAGGCGACGGAAAGTTTGCGCCCAAAGTTGCAAATGGGCGTCGACTAAGTTACCAGCACCAGGAGTTTCATAAGAAAAAACCTGGTCTGCCAAAGAATACACGGCCTGACTAATTACTGTAGCGGCGCTGGAGTACACCGTGTTCTTCAACACGTGGGGGTCAGCAGAAAGACCAAACGGATTCGCCTTAACTATGTGAGCCGACGCGAAATCGAAGGATGTGGCCGGGGGAGATGACTTCTCACTGCTTGTAACAGCAGCATGCGGACTCATGATAGTAGCGGGCTTGAAAAAACACTTAAGAGCAAGAAAGTAATAGTCTTTTCTGCAGAAGAAGGCTTTTATGTAATTGGGACCCCATGGCTGGGGCTGGGTGGTTAATTATCAGCCGTTGCAGTCGATTTGCAAGCGCACGTGACATTCATCAAGAGGTGCATGAAAGTGCAGAGAAGAAAAAAAAAAAAAAAAAAAAAAAAAAAAAAAAAAAAAAAAAAAAAAAAAAAAAAAAAAAAAAAAAAAAAAAGAAGGAAGAAGCCAAAAAACACGGAGGAAGGAACGAAGCAGAAACGAGATATAAATCACGTAGATGTTAACAAAAAGAGAAAAGATTTACTCAGATGGAGGAAATAGGTGCTTGTCTCGGTTGTGATTTGGTTTCTTGTCACTTTCTCCGGCCTTACTGAAATTTACCCCAAGTGATTGTGTATGACGCGTATTTTCTTCTTTGGTCGATTCCTGACTGATTGCCCGGGATAAGTCACCGAATTTCAAGACCCATAGTCTTTCCTTAAATTTTAACTTGTCGTTTTCAAAAAAAAAAAAACACTCTCTCACCTATAGTGATCATTAAAGCTACCTTTTGACGTGTACACTCAGACCGTGCCGGGAAGTCGTACGAATAAAGCGGAATATTCGCGTCGTGGCTGCAAAATGTCGCACTCGGCCAAGCGTCCAACACGTCTGAACCAATACATTTGGGTGCAAACCAATCAACACTAGCCCTGCAATATAAACTAAAAACGTTCTTGCTAAATTTTGTCGGCATTCTCTTGGAGAATAAAATTAGGTAGCGAGTGCACAAACGAGGTGTGGCCTAATCTTACTATAATATTTCCGTAGTGGCATCCATCCGCCGAAACTGTTTGAGTATATTCACAAAGCTTGTGTGAAATGGGCAAGTTCGCTTCGAAAGAGAAAAAACCACCAAAGAAAGAGCGGAAAAATATAACTGTGTTTCAAAATACAGATAGTTTGAGTATTCGAGATACAGAGGCCTTTATAACAAAACTCGGAAGTGATAAGTCTCTCGAATTGGTGCTGTATTTGAACGCAAAACACCTTTATTTGGTTGGTTCGGTCAGTGATAAGATGAAAAGCTTGTACAAATTGAAGCGACGGATCAGGGCTCGAAGACAAATTCGATCACATAAGGAGCAAGTCAAGAGAATGGAGGAGATAATGGAGGAGCTCCAAAGGAGAAAAGAAAGGTTTAAGCAGAAGCGGGAGTTCGTAATTCTGGCTTTGAGGACTGGAGAAATTAAAGAGCGACAGGCTAAAGAGCTAGCTGAACAAGAAGCTAAGCAACTTGCAGAGCTGTTAGAGAGATTTGGGTCCATTGCGAGCAGGGAACAGTTGGTTGCAAATGACTGCTATGTTAAGTCAGAGCTGGTAATCAAACATCTTTTGTAAAGAAACAGGAAACCAGTAGACAAATAAATATGCACGCAGCTTGAAGCTGGATTGAAACTACTTGTATCCAAAGTTGGTTGTTTCGATAATTTCGACTTGGTTTCACTAAAGAAAAATTAATTCGAAACTTTTGCCGAAATCATTATATGGTTGCAGCCATTAAAGAGTTATTATAATTGATCACCATTTATCTCTTTAGAACCTGCCTTCATAAGCTCCTTACCCATTCCTCTTTAAAGCGCTCGTACGGAGAAAAGAGAACGACAATATGTCCCTCGTGGATTTTGCTTTGGTGTGACCAAGGTCGTGTAGTCGTCAGGTCAGTTTTATCTATAACTACGTGCCATCTCAGTTCCTATTCTTTGACGAGCTCTGAAACCCATTGTCGAGTGAAAGCTCCCTGTGTTTGAATTGCATCATGTTCGTAGTCCAAAAATCTCTTCGAGACCAGTTCGTATGGTATAACAATGTGACATTGTTTCCAAACTTCCTCATGAGTACATTGAACAATATATTAAGCCTTAAAAAAATCCGAGCTGTCACAATATCATTTGCAGAGTCGATCCGATGCTTTAGTAGAGGCATGTAAACTACGACTAAGGGGCATGGGGGATATTCTATAATATTGTTCGCTTAACATAAATAAACGTTATGCCTATAATATATATACATTAAAGTTAACACTCTCGGCTATGATGAGAATATTTAAACCTGGGGATATTAGCAGGAGGGCTGATAGATTCTCTACTGGATAAAATATTTAGATATAATGAGGGATCTAGTACTTTGAAAAGAGATGTTATATCAAGCCAAACGGAACGTTCACAAAGAATACTGGTAATTTCTAGGCTGAGACGTTTGCAACAGCCAAAGTAACTTTCACCAAAAACATAGAAAAATAAAAGGGGGTTTGAAAGACCCCTTTCTCTCCATCATCGTTTGAGTGAAAGACACACTCAGCATCACTCGATTCTGCACAGCCTGTCCCCAGAGTAACATAATCACCCGCTGAGACAAATTAGGACGTCTTCACACTGATGAGTCCTGAACAGAATCAGTTATGACTCAATTTTCGTGTCTGAGTAGGCATCTAACAATGAAAGATGCAAATTTTTGATCGTAGTGGCGTCAAAAATGGTTCGGGTGTCGGTGAAAATTTCACCCGAGCAATCAAAGACTTCACTTGCCCCAACTAATGGGCTCCTCAGACTGGTCATCTGCGAACATCGGAGCTCCAACGTTTAGGTTCGCTATCTTTAAAGCTCCAAGCAGTGGCGACGTCCGGGTACGGCTCTGAAACACCCAATTAAGAACTCTGATCGTTCTCTGAAGCAAGAGCTTGAGTCATCAGCCACAACCTAGTTTCTCACGTATAAATCTTTCTATTGTCAGAATTGAATTTTCAGAAAGATGATTCCTGAGCAAGAATCGATATCGAGTAAACAGGAAACATATTAGTATAGCTCATAATAATTTGAACTAGATAACGCGACTCACTAATTTTTATCAACCCTGCTGGTATCTAGACGTGAGGCATGATATACAGACTTAAGCGAGATGTACCCTTACGACTTTAAATCCAAATAAAGAATTCCAATCAGCCCTCTCGTCAATTTTCTGCTAATGTCTCCGGAGCCTTTCATTAGCCTAGGGCAAGGGTAATATTCCCCGCACAAAGTCGGCCCCCTCATCGTACTCTACATCCTCATCATCCTCACTTGTAGTAAAGCCCTCATCAAAGTACTCTCTTTTAAAATGATCCCTGTTGATGCCGGGATATTCCTGGAGACTCTTCCATGTTTGTTCCTTACAGCCTTGAACGGTTTCGGCACCTTCAAATCTCTTTTCTAACCATGTCAACACTGCAGGCACACCTTCACGAGACTCGGACATGTGGCCAGTGTTCTTGACATAATGAACCTCGAACGAGCCAATTCCCCATTCACAGTAGTTCTTGACAGCTCTCTTGGTGTCAACCAGCGGGGCAATGTTATCCTTCAAGGCGTGATGCAAGAAAAACGGGCACAGAGGCATGCCAGTTTCCCGACGAAAAGCTACCTTGTTTTCTTCAATGATCTCCCTCACTCGTGGCTCCTGTAAAGCTTTATCGCCGCCTTTGAAATAGGGACGTGGACCCTTGAAGAATTGCGCTCCGAGAAACCTCAAAATTCCCGACGTGAGACACGTTTTCTTGGCGCCCTCCAACACTGACTTCAACCGGAAAGTGTTGCGAATGTACTTCTTGTAAATGGGAACAAGATCCGTGTACTGCTGTGCCAACCCACTGAGTGCTAACCCCACCAATCCAGCGGCAAGGTTGCCGTCGGCAGCTTTGATAGTAGTGTCGTAATTGGTGATCCAGCCACCCACCGCCGCTCCGACTAGCTGGTTTCCAAGCTCAGGAGCATAACGAGGCTGAAGTGTAGCAGCCCAACCTGTAGCGATCGATCCACCTGAGTAGCCCCACATGGCAAACTGTGCTGACGCAGCAATACCGGTGACATTTCCAGTAACCAAGGCTCCTCTTACAGCATCCAAAGTAGCCTGTCCAGCGAGTTTTGCAGCGCCAAATGCTGCATGGAGTCCCTGGAAGTCGGGCGCTATAACGTTCCATCCGAACTCGAGAGGCTTCTCCAACTTTTTCATCGAGTCCTCCATGTCGACAGAAGGGGCACAGTCGATACACGGGGAGTCTGTGGGTACTTGAAAGGAAAGTAACCTTTTTCCGTCCGCATTCTTGGACACGTATATTGTCGAAACGATTCCCACGGCATGATCTAACGAGTCGGTGGACCGCACCATATACTGGTAGATTGCCCTGACATTTTCTGGATACGATGCCGGAACCACTTCTCGCATCCGTAACACGTCTCCGGGCAGGTAGCTGGAGATGTTCTGAGGCTGGACGTAGAAAATGTCGTCAGACGCCTTTTCGTTTTTGGGCACTTTTGGCACCGTCGTCCCATCCTTGAGAAACACGTACTCATCTTCAACTTCAAGCTTGTCCCAGTCGAGATCAATATCCTCATCTTCAATGGGCGTATCGCCAACGACATCTTCGTTGTCAGGAGCCACAGGAACATGAACAGGAACATTGCCCACCCCGCCCTCGCCACGATCAATCTGACTGAAGTCCAATCTCTGACCATCCAAGTTTGCAGCCTCCTTTGGGGCGTTAGCAGAGCCTTGTTTCAGGTAACTTTCCGGTATTCCCAGAGCCGCTTCCACGGGGTTCACCTGAGGCGCCACCCGTGCCAAGGCTAATGCAAGGTAAAGGCAAATTGATGAACCTAATAAGAATGGTTTCATTTTGTATGGTCGTTCACAAAAAAATTAATAATTAACAGCTTTTTTTCAGCGCCCACACGCTGGTACAGCCGCCTTTAAATACACCTGTCTACCCAAAGCTATTTCCGACAAGATTCACCGAAAGCAGTGATGGTGGAGATAGAGAGGGGCGCCATTGTTTGGAAAGCACAGCAAATTGAGACTGGGTGAACCCAAAAGCGCATTTTATTGACCGTCAGAGGAAATGAAGCAACCGTCCATTCTCTTCTGTTTGTCCGCGTAAAGGTCATTGTCCGCAAAGATGTAAGGGAGAAAAGAGTCCGATAGAGGCTCGGCCAGTTACCGATTAAGCCCGCCGAACAATGGCCGTCCGCAAGAATGCATGCGTAAGAAGCCATAGGTCACTGTTTTCTGACAAATACAGAGCACAACCCACGGTGTAGATCAAACAGTGAAAATGGTTTTTGTGGTGCTGCTTCCATTAATTCATGGATTGTTGAATCCGGCTAGTTGTTGCTCCCCAGCTGAGCCTTGAGTCCTTAATCTCTGTTCCGGACATCAAAGAAAAAAAGAGAAATGGGAAGAAAAGAACTAATCCGGCCAAGACCGCAAGCCTCGATTTTCAATAACCTACCCCACAGTCGGGTATTTCCCGCCCCGTTGCAACTAAAGCCGGCGGCTAGAGAGCGAAGCAACGACCCTTGGAAAAGTTCTGTTTTTGGCATTTTTTTTTTGCCGCTGTTAATTTTCTTTGTCACCACCCCCCTTCGACAATGGGAAGTATTTCTATTGTCATTACACGAATATGAACAGGGCTATGCTATTCTTTCCTGACTAGAATATCAAAAAAATAGTCATTGTTTCGTGCAAATTCGAATCCGTTAGACGTGGTGACCCCCGTGCTGAGCCCTGTTCCTCCGAAACTGCCCTCCGGGTGACTTTCCTGTCTACACCAAAGCAGGCACTTGAGCAATTTTTTGCATTCGAACGGGAGAGCACCTCTGAGCGACCGTTCTAAGCAAAAGCTAAATAACAAGTTTGGTGGTTAAGAAAAAAGGATCATGAAAGATCCACTTGTCGTAGATTCCACATATTATTCTTGCTTCGCTTTAGGAGACGTTTACTGACACGATTTATGGGTTGATTGACTGATCCTTGTGTTTCTTGTAAAGGTGCAAGTGGTATCAAGTCTAAAGCCACCACAAAGTCCTTTCTCGTTCATTCTTAGAAAGGTACAAAGGGCTAAACCTGAATCTAAAATGTGCTTTTTATGTGAAAACTACAAGATAAGGAATGATCAAGGTTTTTCGAATTCACGCAGCGATCACCAAGCCAACCTCGCATCTTTTGAATGTCGGCGAGATAAATTAGGGTGAGGCATACCATCGACAGTCTACTTAATTGTCCACATTCAACGTTTGGTTTGTTGCCAGGATTTAAGAGACTAATCGATTGAATCGAAATCACGATAGAAAACAGAGAAGAACGAAGAAGACGACTCTCAAACAAACTTTACCAAGTCTTTGTATATCGGTGCACCCCACTAAAATGTCGCGATCCAGATACGAACTCCATGCTTGTCAAGATAGATTTGGCATCAAAAGCTCAGAAAATTGCAAGCTTTTCTTCTCCTCTATTCATCTTTGCTAACGCGTCGAATCTTTCGCCCTGTGGTTTTTGAACTTCCTTGAAGAATCTCTGCAAACGCCACACTATACTGACCCAGTTAAGTAAAAAAAAAAAAAAAAAAAAGAGCTCTTCCGTGGCTTTCTCATAACTGTGGCGCGAGGCTCGTAATTGCCAGTTTCCCGCTAACACGTACAGTATTGAGTAGTTATGTCGCACGAGCGCCTAAACCAGATGACAGATCCGACATTTCCGGGGCGATTCCGGGCGGAACCATAAATGCATCTCAAACGCTAAAATCGACTTTTCCAATATTGAGGAACCAATAAAAGTGGCATCCCAATATTTTTTGTGTCTCTTTTATCAAATCAACACTTATTCAAACATCACTTTTTAGTGATCGCCAATTAACCTCGCATTTGCCATGTCTCTCGCTCGAGGTGGGAGTTACCCCAGATTTTCATCTATTCTGAGGGCCTTTTTAAGAAAACAAAGTTTGGACCGTTCCAAGCCCTTAACAACCACCCGATTCTTTCACGCAACACCAAAGCGTGCACAAACACGGGCCAGAGATGCAGAAAATACCCAGCATGGATCTTCAAAAGGCCCTGTTAAATATAATTGGCTTTCGCAGATCCTCATGGTAACTATTGGAGCTATTGGGGGAAGTCTTGTCGTGGACTTGACAAGAATAAAGACGCAAGAAAAAGAGAAAAGAGGCGATTTTGGGCAATTAGCCGCCGGCTGTACCCCTGAGAGCGCTGATCCTTCGACGCTCCCGCTTGCAGCCATAAATTCGCCCGTTTATGCAGATGACGAAGCATTTGCAGCAGCCGTGGCCAAGTTTAAGGCGGTTGTGGGTGCCGAAAACGTGACCCTGGACGAAGTGGTGATCAAATCACACGCCGACTCGTTTTTCTCCACACACCACCCACCGTCACCCGATGTTCAGCGGCCATCTTTAGTGATCTACCCCGCTTCAACCGACCAGGTATCTGAGGTCATGAAAATCGCCCACGAATACCGGGTTCCTATCGTAGCAAACTCGGGCTTGACTTCATTAGAGGGCCACAATATGCACACGCGTGGCCCCCACTCAGTATCACTTGCTTTTGGCAATTTGGACGACATTGTCAAATTGAATGCTGAAGATATGGATGTCACGGTCCAGGCAGGTGTTGGGTGGCAGAATCTTGACGAATACTTGAGATCCAGTGATGAAGGGAGCCATCTTATGTTTGGACCTGACCCCGGAATAGGTGCTACCATTGCTGGTATGGTCGGGACTCTGGCTTCGGGCACAAATGCATACAAATACGGCACGATGAAGGAAAACGTCGTCAATTTGACTGTGGTTTTGGCTGATGGTACGGTTGTGAAAACTCGGCAGCGGCCCCGCAAGTCAGCGGCAGGATATGATTTGACTCGCTTATTCATTGGATCCGAAGGAACGCTAGGGATAATCACGGAAATAACCGTGAAATTGCACCCGAGACCAACAAAGGAATTGGTCGGGATTGCAGCTTTTCCCACTATCCGAGACGCTGCGTCGACGGCACAGCACATTATCGCCAAGTCTGGGATCCAGCCAAACGCTCTTGAGCTCGTAAACGAGACAACTATTTCTTTTGTCAACGAAAGTGGTGTCTCAGATAAGAAGTTCTTGGAAAGACCTACTATACTCTTGAAGGTCGGCGGGCCAAGTGACAGCGTTATTAAAGAACAGTTGGAAATAATCGAAAAGATCGCCTCAGACAACCATGTGATCAGTTTTGAAAAGTCTACTTCTGCTGAAGAGAATACCGTACTCTGGGGCGCCAGGCGTGCTGGGTTGTGGTCAACGTTCGACTACGGCCTGAAGGTACTTGACGACAAAAACGATGTGCAGATTTGGACGACCGATTTCGCCGTTCCCATCTCGAAAATGGCCACTCTTATTGACGAAACAAACGACGATTTGATTGCGCTGGGGTTTGCCAACCGCTTTTCTGTCATGGGCCATGTTGGTGATGGCAACTGCCATTTTCTTGTGTTGTACAACTCCAAAGATTATGCCCAGACTAAAGCTGTGGTGGATAGAATGGTTGAAAGAGCCATCAAATACGAAGGCACCTGTACCGGTGAACATGGTGTTGGGGTAGGAAAACGGGAGTATGTGGAAATGGAATTGGGCACTCCTGCCGTGGACTTGATGAGGCGCATTAAGTACGCGTTCGATCCACGAGCGATTTTGAACCCGGATAAGGTGTTTAAGATCGATCCAAAGGACAATTTGGACGAGTTGCTTAACTCTGGGCACGTTCTTGAAACGCCTAAGTGCTGCTAGATGGCGGGGATGCTCACAGATTTTGGTGTGAAAGAAACATTACACCCGGATTTGTAGAACAAGTGTCTGCCTTAGTTGTGGGGGTTTGAAGTTGGGTGAGGGCTAGAAGATAGGATCGTTCAGTATCGTCACTGAGGTGGTAGCAGAGTGCAGAGGCTGAGGTAGGGGATCCAATGGCATTTTCGTATAAGATTCTTGGGATCGAAGGAAAATTGGAAGTTCAAAGGGTTTGTCTTCAATGCCGGCTTAACTTGTGGTAGTTAGAGGTTGTTCGGCTTGTACAATCCAAGAGTACTACGCAAGTGATCCACTATTTGGTGTTTATCATTTTGAGCCCTATTCTAAGATTCTTTCCTTGCTGCTTCTATCATTTCTGGAAATTACTTATCTGATAATCTTCAGCTTCAAACGCTGGCTATTTATCTTCTTTTCACTTTTTTTGTCAGTCAGTTGACAAGCGTCTGCTTCAGCCAATTTCGCAGCCATTTCGTCGTGATCCCACTCAGGGAAAGCAAGAGAGACGAACGAAAACAATACTTCAGACTTTGGTGTGATTATGAACTTGTGAAGATTAGGATACTTTGACCTAAGAACTCTCACTTTTCTGCGGTGATGTGATTGTATTACTTTCCCAAGTTTATCATGAATATTTATGGGGGCACCAACGCGTGCGACTTGCGGCTACGCTATAAACAAATCACTTTAATCTAGAACATGAAGGAATTCGAAACCGGTGGTATTTATGTATTTTTTCTTTCTCGGGTTTTAACCAGCTTACCAAAGAGGACGGGGAGTCTGCTTCACCTTCTACCCTAATGTTCATTGTCTAAGCCTTATTGGTACAGGTGTGACGAGGTACGGGGTCTCTTATATTTGGATGGAGATGACAGGAATCAAAGCTTGCATTCTGCGTTTTCCTTTATTTAAGCTTCAATGGATTTGACTTAATTCTTCCTACAAAAACGGTATCCATTGAGGAAACCTTGAGTTCAAGTGGCATCAGACTGGTTGGCTCTCTTTTTACATGACTTCCTTGAAGCTTTCAAACAAAGGGTTGTGAACTCTCACTGCAACTCACGATTTCACAATGAAAAAGAACAAGAGCACTTTGAAGAGAAAATACGTGTCCCACATAGACTTGTACTCTAAGACAGTCAATTATCATCACTCAGGAGCATAAAAGATTACATAATTGTGAAGTACCTGCATGAATTGGTCGAAGAATCCCACATATAGAATGTTAGTAATGTGCTGACTATAATTTTACCATAAAAACGTGTATCAGGCGACATATACTCTTTTAATAAAAAAGCATCTTTTACTTGTCACTATCTCTCTTCTTTTCCAAACTTTAATGGCCTCTAAGCAGCTCATGTTTAATATGTGCCCGAGGACCATACTCAGGGTAACTTTCGCTGTGGATTAACACTTATTCTAGGTCAATGATCTATACCCTCATTCCCAAAAGAAGTGCCTTTGAGAGCACAAGTTTTTGTAGCTCACCCACTTTATCGTCCTACTTTGCCCCCTTCCTTGTGTGAAATCCCTCACACAGAGCAAAAGGTATTTCTCTGTTCTTCTCCACATGCTTCTACAACAAATACACATTAGCAATGTATATTTCTATGTCAAGGTACCTTAATCAGGACAAAATGAGCACATCACCACAAAAGCTAACACATCCAGTCCAGTAGATCTTTTATCAAACCGTTCATCTGTGAGTCTAATTACCCATGTTTATGCAATAACATCCCCAATACCACACTGTGAACTCCTATTGAGTCCTGCTCTTTCTGACCTTGTCTATGGAAACCTTTGCTACTAGTCACAAGATACAAAACACGTTTTCTCTCCTGAGCAACTCGAAAATTAATCGCAAGCCTAGGTAAAGCTATAGTGGAAAGTATTCGTCGCTCGCGACACCTTTTATCTTCTATATTAATTACGCCTTTCGCGCGACACCAAGAAAATAGAATTCAATGCAACTCTCACCATTTGCTACCAGAACCTCCTTGTTTCTACGCCCCACATTTTCCAACATAAACACAAATAATTCTGTGCTTTTTGGTGAAGGAATACCAAATTCATCAAAACCCAAATAGTGCCACAAAACGAAAAAGCAATCTCTCTTCAAGTCCAATGCCTAGCCCCTCCGAAAAACCAGAAAAATCAGAGTCTCGGGCGCTTGAGCTTTCTTACGTCACCACAAAAGAACACTGTTTTAAGCAAAATCCCAACCGGCCCAAGGCGCTTAATCGCCGCTTCAAAACGGGAAAACAGCTAGCCGCCGACGAGCTCAGATATCTCCAAAGTAAGAAATTGGGTACGGACACGCCCACCTTCATGTCGATTTCGGCGCCTCCCAGTTTACGGCCCAAGAAACATTATTGTGACATAACGGGTCTTGAAGGAAAATATCGCTCTCCCACCAGCGCTCTCAGATTCCACAATGTGGAGATTTATCAAGAGGTAATCCGGCACATGACGCCTGGTTTTGACCAGGAGTACTTGAGTCTCAGGGGGGCCAATGTCGTGTTGAAGTAGCCGACATTTCAGTACTTAGGGGTGATGAGTATGTCGAGTCCATGGGATACACAAACAAAAAGATAGTTGCGTACTTTGGGCGATTTGGGCCATTTGGGACATTCTGGCCATTTTGTTAGTGGTATTTGTTGAGAGTATGCGGAGAATGCGTTTTGGTCTGGCGGTAGACTGCTCGGTTGAATGCCTTTCTTTTGAGAAATATGGAAAATTAGTCTCTATACGAGACACTTTTATCGAGCAGGGCGTGTGTGATATGAATGATTCGCAAGGTCTAGAGTTTGGATAGTGAATTGATGGCTTAGGTCATGTGCCATGATTTTGCCTATTTTGCATATGAATCAAGATTGATATTGTCTTATTGAAGATGACTGATTTTTAAGTTACCCAAATTCAACAGGATTGAAATTGCTCGCGGAGGTATATTATATCCTGACGGTGAGATTTTAAGGAAACTGATTATTGCTGCCTCCTGCTTATACCTGAAGATAAAGGGAGGCATACGATCACTGCCCTAAAACGTGATCTAGCACTGCCGATATCAGCTACAGTTTTGAGTACAGGCTTCGTCGGTCAGCAAGACTAATACTTTGAAGGTAAGTGTTTATTCCAAACCGTCTCGCAACTTACTCCAGGAAGAAGAAACGGAATACACAGAAAAGGGCTAGAAATGAATTTTGGGCTGGCGAGCCGTTGAAATCCCCGTCATAAAGTTGTTGGAAATTAATGTGTTTACGCCCTAGTCTGAAACATGCTTCTTTGTCCTATAAAGAAAGTGAAACTCTCGCACTATCTCACCATACCAGTTGGTACGACCATACTTCAAGCCAGATCATTCTTTAGCCTCGTTACTTATCATACACTCATCCAATGTTATCTTCTGATACACCATTTCCAGATATTTGCAACACTATTTTGGCTTCTCTATTGTCGGGTTTGACTCAGGGACTGTTTCACTTTCGGCTTCCTCCACAATAGGGCTCAATATGGTAAAGCGCACGGCGGCCACATTCTTCTTGGCTCTCTTAGTTATTCCCGTTAGGATTGCCGTTGGCACCTCCAGGGCGCTAAACTCAAAGTTGCTATCTTCACAGTACGCAAAAGACATTGGACCGAATGCTGTGCAAAGAAAGACGATGGGCTTCTTAGAGCCTTTTTTTTTTTTTCTTCTTGGAAACACTCTAGTGCATAAATAGGTGAAGGTGAATTTTTGGTATGCTGTGCCCGACCAAAAAAAGTCGTTGCGGATGAAGCACGCGAATAATGGTAAACGTGGATAAATGGGGTTGGAAGAGTTGCGTTCTGAAAATGACAACAGTTGATCCTTTGTTGTGAAGTTTGTTAAGAGATAGTTCCAAACGATCAGCCGGCTTTTGTTTATAGCTGATCCTTCTCTTTGGTGGTGAAAAACATTACGCTAAATATCACTTGGTTTCATGTGCAGCCTTTAGCTTGATGTGAATTCCCATATGATATAAATATCATCATTTGTGTTTTTGTCTTCAGATAACATTACAGCAAGTATTGTGTCTCAGTATGGTATCATTACTACCATTCACGAACACTTTAACTCGCACTGAATCGATCAAACGGAAAGTTAAGAGAAGCATAACTTGATTTCCTTTCGTTAATAAAATGTCCCTTGATGTTCGGTTGGACTTCATTCGATACAAAGATATACCGAAATGTAACCCTTGGCTTTTTCTTCCCATACGCATAAGAAAAAATACGTCAAGATTTATACCAGGGTTGGAGTCTCATATACCATTTGCTCTCAACACTTTGAAACCCCGTTCGGTAAATCCGATCAACACAGTTTGGGAATACTGCAAACTCGTTCAAAAAAAAAAAAAAAAAAATTGGACACACTATAGTTCTCAATCCCACTGGGCAACAATTGCTTTCATTCGCTTATCAAAGACGGCACTTTGTAGCATCTTGTCATAATCCCCGGATAAAGATACATCTGTGAATGGATTACAAACCATCCGCAAATAGCACTTGTGGATCTGAAGAAACAACAGTGCCAACTTCGTTTTCAGCGGAACCTCTTCGTTGATACCCACAACGATTTTTAGTCCATTGTTGGTCTCCATTCCATAAACGGTCACGTCGTCTTGAATAAACAAGAGTAAAATGCCATTTTGGTCGCCTTGCTGCTCACGCAAATCGAGCGAAACGGGCGAAGCAAATACATCAAGCGCCATATGTGATAGAAAGTTGTATTTGAGGAATTTGTTGGCGTCTGCGGGCAGTAGACCGTCGGACAGAGGTTCCGAGGCATCATCTGAACTTTTTTCGGGATTATCTGGATGAAGATGACTATTTTTTTCCTGGTTTTCGCCATCGTTGCTATCTGTGCCCTTTTCCAGTGTCAAATCAAAGCTCTGGATATATAGCGGCTTGTCAGTCCTCGAAATCAAGGACACAAAGTGGACCAAGGTCATAGATCTGAGAAGTGGCTAGGAACGGAACGAGTGAGATGGAGAAAAACAGAGGTTGTCGAGATAATTTTGCGGTTGAGCGAGTCGAAAAAGCGACAATAGCCCAGGTGAAGTGATTGATTCTATGAACCCTGGAGAAATACGGCGTGTGTGCAGATTTAAGTTGCCGTGTTAAGCTTTGTTCAGATAAAAAAATGATGATTAGGTTGAAACGGTGAGTGAGCACCAGATCCAGTGCGACCGCAACGCCATAATTATACCATGGGATCGTGAGTGCACGATCAGGAGAAAAGCAGGAATGTCGGGAGAATCAAAAATCTCATCTGTTGAATCTTTCTGTCTACATCACTCTAGCCTATTTGAAATACGAAAGATTTTCGATCCTAAAAGGATGTTGGTACTGTTAAATCCCATTGGGTTAGTAGTGTAACTAATATTATTGCCTACTGTCAGCCGGAAATAAAACATCTGCTGTGGGGCAAAGATAAGAGGAAACCGAGGAGATTTGGGACACTCGTTGGGCGAGTACATGCCGCTTCTTCTCCAGGGGTACTCACTTTAGAACAAGCCGTGGGCGTAGTCCGCAAAGGGGGGGTTTCTTAAAGGAGAAAATACTAGGAGACACGGAGTACCACATGAGAGTATTCATATTTCGTCCATTGGACCATCAGCGAGTATAAATTCCAAACACGGGGTTTTAGCATATGCTACGAACGCATCTTGATTCTGGTATAGGGTTTGCCAAGTGCTCTTGATTCTGCCCTAAACGGGTTGAAATCACTGAAAAATACCATTCTAAAACAGGCGATACTTCCTGTAAAGGTGTCGTTTCATAATGAGGTTCTCCCGTGTATCGAGCTAGAGCTAGGGACACTTGGGGGCGGGTGTGGTGTGGCCAAAACCGCGATAATCAGTAATGATAGTGGCCAAGTGTCTGAGGGGGATCTTTTTTAAAATACTGTAAGATGCAATTCGGCACCAGTTCAGTGCAAGGCGTCTATGGAGTTTTTGGAGAGTGTCGGTACCGATGCCGTAGTCAATTTGGGTCCTGGAAACGCCATAGATGTTATTAATGAGAAGTACAATGTTAGGAATATTCCTATCAAAACAGCAGATGATATGGAGAGCTTAGCGGAGGTATAAAGGGGGTAAATAGTGGGAACTGCTGTTTTATTTCGTCTAATGAAAAAGAGGGAAGAGAGGAGAAGAGAGGAGAAGAAAAGAGGAGAAGCGAGAAGAAGAGAGGAGAAGAGAGAAGAAGAGAGAAGGAAAGAAAAAGGGGAGAACAAAAAGGAGAAAAGATCTTAAGGTATTCAAATCGTGGCGCTGAAAATCTACCCGTTGTGAAACTAAAAGATTCTGCGACGGACTACTGCGGCCAGCCACAAACACACCTTCGAATCAAACGATCTTTCTCACTCTTTGCCTATCAAGAGCTGAAGATTCTTGGCTTTGCTCTTCGGTAAACCTTTTTGGTAGCTGTGAGAGTAGAGTGCGTCAATATACCAACTCAATATACTGGTTTTGAAATAACATCTGAGCCAGAAACGATACATGGAGACATGAAGGTCCGGATGTTTACATGGAGATTTTTCTTCTGTTGAGAAGAACCAAATTTTCAGGCTTAGTTTTGTAATACACTGCTTGTTGGTTTCGAAAGGGCCTTGAATTAACCATAAGTGACTTACAAAGTGGGTCTTCCGGAGTCAAAAATGAAAAAGCTTCAGTTTAGGCTTCGCTCATTCATCTTTGGAACAGATACTTCTTGAAAGCACGGGGTTTCAATGTGAAAACCAAAACTAAGCACCGGCCTAGAGTCTGAACAACAAACATCCACCTACTGATTCTGATACTAGTTCAATACCTTGGTTATCGTTAAGCTATTGCAAAGCCCAAGACAAGCATCTCGGTAAATCTGACAGCATTTCTAAAGCAGCCTTATTTGCAGCTGTTTGGAATATTTCGGCCATTAAATCCAGCTCTATATGTCAATGTTCGACCTATCGAGCAACCAACGCAATCGGTTCAGATATCCAAGAAAAAAGGCAACTGTGAAGAAACAGAGAACAGCCAAATATTTGGCATTCAATTCTTTGGCCCTTCTAGCTTAACCGTTGATTATCCTTGAGAATATTTTCACGCAGGAAGTAGATCTACAATGGCTATCATCATCTGATAAATGTTCTTTCCTGTCACTTTACTTCGCTTCCTTCCCTAAGTGCTTCTTCCTGTTCCCTTAATGCAACAAATCTCGAGTCTCAATAAATAGTTGACGGAAAGTTCGGACCCCCTTCGCTTTCTGGGAGCGTCAAGCGATGGCACATGACATACACCTGGTGCCGTTCCTCTTCATTCCCTAATCTTTCCCCGATTTGAAGAGTCCCTGCTCCCTTTAGACATCTGACAAAGTCACTAATACTAGTCATGATTGGGGGCGGCGAATCATCAAAGTCAAGTTCATCAAGGATTCTGCTGGTATGGTTGAATTCGGCAACAAAGGCTGCTACAGTGTAGCTAAAGACTTGTAAAGCCACGGTGAGCAGTATCGTGGGTGATGGCATGATGAATCCAACGACGGAAAGCCAAGCGAGAAAACCGAGCTACAGGCTAATAATATAGAGGCAGTCGTTTGGATAAAAGGAGGAAAATGTGTTTTTGATGTCGTCCTGAAATTAGAACTAAAAGTCCACCATCCGTTTCAGAATTATCCTTGAAAGCAGATCGATCCATATTTCCTACTTCGAGGCTTCTTTGTCAATGCACTGTTTCAGTTCCTGTTCTTGAAACAAAAGGAATGTGTTCGGCTATGTGAAAGATCCAATCAACTCAGCCTGATCACTCTTGCACATTGTTTGAAACTTCCAGGGATTCTTCCAAGTTTTGCACCTTTATCAAAAGAATGTAATATCGTAAAAATCTTACACCTGTGTGAGATTATTCAATGACTACCCGAAAACTCTTCACCACTAAGACACGATCCGTCACATAATTCTCGTGGCCACAAGCTCCAACTCTCAAATTTTCTTTCTTGATTTATCACCTGGCACTTGCTGGAGCAAATGCAAAATCCTGCCCTGTACATCGGCGTACTCTTCATTGAATAGTTCTTGTATCTCGATAGAAAGATTAGGCAAAGATCGAAAATACGCCGCCCATTTCTGAGCATCACATTGGAACTGAACAAGGACGTTGCGATAGTTCGGGTATTCAGTATCCAAATTCCCGTGGTTATTTACAAGCAAGAATAGCCTTATGTGGAGATCAAAGATCCGGTTGATCAAGAAGTTCTCTGCTGTGCCCACAAAGTCGTGGAATTCTAAGACTCGAAAAGCATTGCGCATAGAATCGTACATATTTGTGGCAAAAGCCAACTGTTTCAAGACAACACCTTCACCAGATATGATGCCAGAAGACATCCGCACAATGTCAATAAGATCCTGTGCCAATCTTTCCGATACTACGCCGAAACGAAACGTGTCAAAATGCGTTATCTGAATGAAGCTTTTCAATTGTGTCACGAACCACTGCAACATCTCAGACACGTCTTGTGTTTGGATTTGCAGAGGAGCAGCCACTTGTTGGTCCGTCTTAGTGCCCAGCCCTAGAAAAGAAATCTGGGTGGTTTTGCTGGGGGTTTCTGTCGAAGAGATACGCAGGCCAAAGGCCACAAGATCTTTGACGAAGCTTTTTTGAAACGCTGCTGGAATAGCAGCTGTCTGCCACATCATCAATGCTAATATAGTCAAAGGTATCCTCCATGCTTTCGTCATCATCAAAACGCTTAAGGTCTACTTTGCTGGGCTTTGGGGTAGCTTTTATACAACCAAAAGCACAGCGTTCCCTGAGAGTCGTCTCGGGTTTGGCTTTGGTGCAGTAACTGGAACTTCAAATATCCTCTCTTCTGCCTGTGTACGTTTTCTTGGGGTTTAGTTTTCAGATTCAAAGAGAGATTCCAAGGCATTCTTGATAGTGGGAGTTCAAGCCACGTTTTTGCACATATGGCGAGCCGAGCGCCATGGTGATTTTTCGGAAATTTCTCAGAGCATGGTTCAGAGTCAATTTCAGATGTGCCTTGGACTTGCCGGCACACCTGCTTTCAAAGCTGAACAATGATCAGGAAAAAGAGAGTAGGCTTTTTTGTCTGCTGAAGGTTTCAAATTGATTGATGAAGGTTTTGTGGTACAGTATCTTGACAATGCAAAGGAATTTCAAGCTTCAAATTTTGAGCAGACAAAAGATTCAGTTTTATATTGTGAATTCCATGTGTGGATTGCTTGATGGTTTTGTTGGTGTTTAAAGGTGATGGAAGAAAGATAAAATGTGAGCAAAAGAGCGAAGGGGTCATTTCGTGAAACATTCGCAATATGGACCAAAAGCCTTCAGAAATAGAACAAATCGGACACGAAACTCAAACAACTTCCGTTTAAGCAAAGCCTTGAGTTGTCGGTAATGTATGAAAATCGAGTTCCAAAAGCCCATGAAGAGAGTAAGCCAGTGGAAACATGTACACAGCCTTAAAGCACATAATGACATAACACATACACGTATTTGGAAAAAAAAATTACATCAATATCAGAAATTATTTCGGCAACAAGATGCTTCTGGAATGGGCATGTCCCTCAATACTCATGGTTTACGCCCAAAACGATGAAAGGCTTTTTATGGCCGCACGCTTGGCTGCAAAATGTTGCAAGTGTTAAAAAAGCAGAAGCACACAATTAAGCCATATACATGTTTCGTGGCATTTCTCTCAAACTCGTCGTTTACAAAGTGCGTCAGTTTCTTGTTGACGGCAATCTTTGTAGATTACCGGCGAGCTTGGAGTTTGAAGAGATATGGACAATGGCCCTTTATCGAACTGAAGCCATACTGTATTTGAGTACAGTAATAAATCTTCTGTCTCTGTCAAACTTTGCAAGTGAAAACGATCAAAAGGTGATTGACTTATTCAACGGAGCAGTCATACATTTCTCTTTTTCCTGCTCTCCAAAAATTCGCCACTAATAAGTAGATGTTTGATATGGCATTTGACTATATTAGGCCCAAGCTAGGTCACCTGACTCTTTGTTCACGCGTCTTTCCGGATAAATTCGTAGAATCAAGGATATAAATAGCACTCAAAGAAAAAAACTAAAAAAAAAAAAACAAAGAAGGCAAAGAAAAAGAACAAGAAGCCTTACAAAGATAAAAAAGACCTAAAGGAGACACAAAAAAACAGCCAGTGTAAGCCGAAAATAAATAAACACTTCCACATTATTAGTGCCTTGTGCGCAACCAACGTCCTGGTTAAGGCACCGCGGTGCAGATGTGCCGATGTATTAGGCTCGCTCGTCTCCACCAAACCCATAGATGGAAATAGTTAACTTCCAAATAACCTCCACCAATATATCCTTAAAACACCGAGAAAGAGACGATTTATAAATCCACTGCGCCCTTTTCATATCTGGCTCCAATTCCCCTACTTTTGCAAGAACACAGAGGTTGCTGCTTTGCCATTGATATTCCTCTTCCTCCACCTCATAGACCGGCTTTACATGACTTCAAATGTGTCTCCATCTTCGCAAAAAGTCGACGACTTTCTTCTGAAAATCTCCGAGCTTTCCCGGGAACGGCTCCGCGACAGCCAAAAGACCTACCGGGGCCTCCAGGCGGAACTTGACACGCTCAGACTGAAGCATGTGGAACTGTCGCCAATTCATCAAAGACTGCGGCTTTCTGATGACTATGGAGTCAAACAGCTCACCTTCAACCGCTCTGGGGTTACTTCTCGTGGTTTGGAATCGCCTGAAATGCCTCCTGCGATGCCTGCGCGGCCAGAAACACGGCCAAAGTCGTCCTTTTCGTTGAAAAACGACCCTGTTGGCTCTTTTGCCACGGGACACTCGTCTTTTGCCGCCAGAACAGAGGTTGCAGATACCCCTAGTCCTCCTCAAAGGCCGTCTGTTCAAACAGATGAAAAATCTCGCCAGGAGCGGGTCTTTCAGCCTGAAAAGCCGTTAAAACCAGTCAAACCAAAGGCTTTGGAAGCTCTGCTGAAGTCTCTGGGCCTTCCTTCCCTAACCAACGGGGAATTCTCCGAGAAATCCAGTGAATCCCAAAAACCGCAGCTTCCAAAAAGACCCGTATACAACATCGCCGAGACTTTCGGACTTGTACGTCCGGTGGCGAGGAAAACAACGCTGCCAACGCATGAAACTTCGCTGAATAGCGTGCAAAAACATGTCCTTCCAAGCTTCAAGGCAAATCTATCTCATAACGCAGAATCTGGGCCAAACACCCCCCAAAAAATCACGAGTTTTGTGGACATTGAAAACAGAATCCGAGCCAAGAAGAATGAAGAGCTTACATCAAGCAGACCCGAAGGCCTTCAGCCACTAGATTCTCTTGCAAGGACTCCAAAACATGCCACGCCACTAAAGCCACCAAAACCACCAAAACCATCCTTTAAGACGTTTGAAAATAAGGATACAGAGCTCCTAAGAAACCACATCAAGAGGTTATCTCCAACCAAAACGAAACAGGACGAGAAAAACGTACAAAACACAACCACGCCAGAAAAAACACCCATTTTCCCGGCTCCCGAAACCATCACGGAAGTCGCCTCTACGACTAGATTCAAGCCTATCAAGCCTCTCAAACCAGTGAAACCTCCAATATTGGCCAAGGAACCAGAGGCGCTTCAAGCTCTTCATACTTTAAAAAAACTGCCCGGAAAACAAAAGGAAGCAGTACCAGTTCCAGAGGCTCTTCTTAAATTACAAAGTATAAAGCAGGGCCGGGCCAAACCCGTGAAACCTGCTGGTCTACGGAAGGTCAGCTCAAGCGGAAGTTTTTCCGGGTCATCAGACGCATTCAAAACTGGGTCAAGCTCGAGTTTGGCTTCTTTTTCCTCAGCGAAAACACCAGATTTCCACGCACATCTCGCCAGCATTATTCGTTCTCTGACTGATCCATCTATGGGCACCAAAACGACGGATTTGAAGCCAGACCAGGCCATTGTAAGAGCAAGAACAGTACCCGAAACGGATTCTGCTGAACTGGAGGCACAGAAACTCACACATCCGAACAAATCACGTGCCAGGGGCCCCAAGAGAAGGCTTCCAAATCTGGGTCTGCAAAAGACGGCCTCATCGGGTGATATTGTGTCTCAGAAGAAGGAGAAATGTGCTTCATTTCGTGAAAAGGCTGATGTTGGAACCAGCGCGGTTTCGGAAAACCACCCTGCTGACGATACTGTGGATTTGCCAAAAGAGAACAAATGTATTACTCCGCTAGTATATCCCAAGCCTAAGAAGGTGCCTCCGCCAAAGGCGAAAAAACCGGATTTCAACATCAAGCCCACGAGAAATTTCAGTGGAGAGTTGTTCATTTGAATTCACTTACACAGACTAAGCATTCAAGATGCAAATTCTCATGCCCGCTCCAATTATAGATTTTAGCGTTTAATCCTTCTATGCCATTTAAACTTATTCCATGTTTTATTGGGATCAGACTACTGGACGTGAATTCACACTACGAGTGCTATAGTAAACACATGTATCCGAACTTCTAAATTGCTTGGAATTCCAATTGGGTCCTAACACAGACGTGATAAAAAACAAAATCAACTGTCAGGGATCTTGTATCTGCCTCATGTATTACGTGAGATCTTATAGTAAAACCAGTCTGGCTTTCCAACACTTAGGGTGGGAAACCCGGTCATTATATAGTTGGAGCTGACAATGGGTCAGCTACACTACAATGGTCGTAGTGAATGCAAATCTCCTGTATTCCATGATCCAGGTTGTAGATTCGTTGCCCGATCATTACTACTGCAGGTCTTCATTGTTAGACAATTGACTGCAACTTGCTTAAGTGAGACACCTTGCAGAAACCATATGGAATGAAAAATACTACCGATTTGAATACTACTACAAATCAGTCAGTCGCCGAGTATTTTTCACGCTCAGTCTTCTGACAGAAGCAGCGCAGAACCCTTAGAAGCTATTGCTACGGTTCATAGATCTGTCGAAATATCTACATTCATATCCACAAATCCTGTAAAACCTAATAATGCATATGAAGGACTAGTAAATCCACGAAGCCGTACTTTACTACGCATAGCGGGCACGCCACAAGTGAGCCATACAAAAAAAGGACACTAGCATTCACAGAAATAGTAAAAAAAGGTAAAAACACGTCTTCTCACAATAACCTGTTCCGACCCCGTTCCGACCCCGTTCCGACCCCTCCTCAAATATCACTGTCTCTGTTATGAACCCTTCCGAAGCAGGAAAGGTGATCACATGCGCAGCGACACACCTTGAACGCGAATGGGGAAAAAACACTTGATCCAAAAGCGACCACACCGGATTAACACGTCCAGCCCGCGCCTGTGTGCACGCCGGTTTCAGTGGTTGTTCATCAACAACCACCTATCTCCGAGAAGCGATCCTCCAAATCATCACAAACTCCGGAGGTTGCAATCTCGGTTAATTTTCGTTTGTTTGGCTGCAAAACTTCAACATCGCAAAATCGCAAAGCATGGAGGATCTCGGCGTGCATTTTGCAAAGGCCAGGCTGACAATCACCGACGCTTTTAACCAAATATACGCTCGTCTCGAGCACCTGTCACCAGAATCTTTACAGCATTCTGTGAAGCATTATTTGGACGCTCTTGCGGGGACAAGTAAGGAACAGCTTTTGCAGGATCTTCGCCAGTTGAATCTCACGCCAGCAACAGCTACTTTGGCGCTTGTTACGGTGCCCACGCTCTTAATTGCCAGTAGATTAATCACCTCTGGGGGATCGTCTTCTTCTTCAAGCAATAATGCATCAAAAGGGAAGCTGAAAAGCAAGAAAAAGAAGCAAACGAAGGCCCAGAAGGCCAACAAGGAGATCCAGAAGATTCTTGATTTTGTCGAGGAGACGTACGTGCCTCAAATCGACAGTTATATCGAAAACTATGCTGATTTGCCTGAAGAAGAGCAGCAGTATAAGTACAAGTACTTTGAGGAGATGCTTTTGAAGGAATTGATGAAGCTAGACAACGTCGATGTGGCAGGAAATGACGTGTTGCGGGAAAACAGAAAAAAGGTGATTCGGTTTGTTCAGGAACACCAGAAGCGGTTAGATGTATTTAAGAAAGATAACTAGGGCTGCCTGAAGCCGATGGTATCTTTTTGAGATAACTGATGTATAATGCACGAAACTCATGAGCTTCAAATGACTCTCTCGCTCTCGCTCTCTCGCTCTCTCTCTCTCTCTCTCTCTCTCTCTGAAGCTACGCACTCGTTTGACCACTTGCACTTGCACTTCCCTCGGGGCCCTGTTCTGGTTTTCTGCGGCGCCTTTTCTGAGATGCTTCCGCCACTAGTTCCTCAAATACACGGGCCTCCTCGGCCTCGTCCTCTGTCCTTGACGTCTCGCTGAACACCAGACCAATGATTTTCAATCCTCTGGCCCTTGCTAGTCTCGTTTCTAGTGGCACTTGTTTGTCATAAAGAATTTGATCACACACAGCGCGCACAGTCCCCTGAATCTCGAATTTCAGCCCCGACCACGCTGCCGCAAGCACTTTTCCAATGAGATACTTCTCCATTTCCTGAAGATCTTCTTGTGTGTGCTTTTCTGGGACTTTCTCTTTCTTCTCTGACTTTCCAGAAGCTGCACTATTAGGAGTGGATTTTTCAGCTGACCCATAACCCGGTGATAATCTACCGGTAGTAGAACTGGACGGATTCAGCAGAGGGTTCAGCGGCGTAGAGTCCTGTGCCGACTGCAGTTGCTGCTCCTGCTGATGCTTGACTCGATCAAGCTCCTCTTCTAGCCGTTCAACGTCCTTTTGGGCCTTGTGAGCCTCTGTTTTCGCATGTTCAGCGTCACTTCCACCTGCCCCTTCCTCGGCTTCCTTTCTTGCGTGGTACTCATTGTCCTCTTGCATTTTCGTGTACTCTTGCATCGTCAGCTGGGCGTCTAAAGCCGACGCCACTGTTTTAAACGTATCACGTACCACTCCACCTTTATCCTTCATCGACCACCAAAGACCACCAAGACCACCAAGAAATGTCTGGCTTTTCAACAAGATCTTGGCCTTGGTCTTGTAGATGGACCCTAGCAAATGGAGAATCTCCAACCCAAAGCTTTCCATCTTCAACAGCTCCGCCTCGTACTTCATTTTCTGTCTGAAGGACTCCGCCACGTCGTCCGCCATGTCCAGCTCCGTGTAGAGGTAGAGTTTCTCCACCAACTTGCGGCCCAATTCGTTGCGCATTTCGATTTTCTTTAAACGGCACTCTTCCTCGAACTTTTCCAACTCTTCCTGGCGCTTTTTCTTCTCTTCTTCTTCGGCGGTTAGGGCCGAGTTTACACTGGCGTCATTGGCGCCATCTCCAAGAAGAAGCGGGGCTTTTTGTGTTTTATTTGTTCCGTTATCAACTGCAAGTTTTTGTTCTTCCGCCGGGGTATTGTGAACGTTTGAAGAGCCGCTTGAAGCCGCGGTTTGTGGCTCCGTAGATCTAACTCCGGGCGCCGTGTTTGTGCTTGTTTTTGCGGAGTTGGGGGTTGTGGATGATCCAGAATCCTCGCTTTTCAGTGTGGCTTGTTCGGATTTCTCGTCTTTTCCATCACCTGAAAGCTCTGCAGTTTTCGACAACTCCAGCAAAAGCGATAGCTCGCCGATCCAATCACGAAACGCCTCGCCACCAAAGATTTGCGAAAAGAACTCGGCGGGATCTTCAAAGCCTTCACTTGGAATCGACTCTTGAATCCCGAATTTATCGTATTTTTCCCGGAGTTTTTCGTCCGACAACACCTGGTACGCCTGCCCCACCTCCTGGAACCGCACATGGGCCTCTGGGTCGTCGGGATTTTTATCTGGGTGCAACTTTATAGCCGCCTTTCTGTACGCCTTTTTGATTTCTAGAGCCGTCGCTGAGGGCGGCAACAGCAACAAATCGTAGTATGTCGTGTCGACCACCATGTGAATTGAATGTTTCTCTTTCGAACGGTACCAAGAAAAATGTATGTCTGCCGCAAAGAATCGTCGGTTTGGCGGTGTTCCAAAAGGTGTTCCTTTTCAAGGTGAAGCACACGTGAAGAATGCGATCGAAGATGGAAGGCTGGAAGCCACGATCTGGGGTTGTGTTGTGTGCAGTACGGGGTGTTCGGGTGGATCTAGATGGGCAGTCTTTCTGGCGCTTGCGGGGTTTAAAAAGCGATTTTGAGAGCTTTTTGGATCTTGGAAGTGTGTAAAGATTTGGATTCAAACAGCGCAGTAAATCTGAAACAAGGATATGTTGATTTCGCTTTAGATGTAGACTGGTGGTAGTCAGTCACGTGACTGTGATGCGTCTCTTTCAAACCAACCTTCCCAAAGTCCGCCATATGCCCCACCAGTGTTATTAGCGATGCGTGTTCACTATGAATTCGCAAAAATCGACCTTTTTGATTCTACTTCTACATTACGTAAATAGTAAATGACGAATCGCTAATGGATCTGTGAATTATCATCACAAATCTTTGGGGGTGCTTTTTGGTAGTGTGTGTAATTCACTCGTCCATTACAGAGGAGAATGTCGAATTAATCTTCATCCCATACTAATGATTTAACGATAGCAGAAGAGAAGGTTTCGAATAAGCTTGTATAAGAGGTGTAGAATATGATAGTGAAGGAGTAATATTTAATCAAAATATACATACCTTATACCAAATGATAGCAAAAATAGCATTAGATGGGGGGTGGATACGGAAAGTTTGTTCAGAAGCCCATAGACAGAGATTACATATTTAAAACGGATATTGTAGCAGGACAAATGGGACATATGAAAACTGATGAAAATGGTAAAAGATGTTCAGGAAATTTGTTAAGAAATAAACCTTAGATATGTAATTTAGATGGAGATTTATACGATGAGATGAATTTGGAAAAGATGAAAGAAGAAAGAGATGAAAGAGATGAAAATAGAAAGAGATGAAAATAGAAAGAGATGAAAATAGAAAAAGATGAAAGTCCAGTCCACTCAACACATAATGGCATTTCTATATTAAGTGGTTCTGGAGATGGATTATACGATTCATGTAAAGACTTTCCTTGAATCAATATAATATACAGCGACACTGATAGCTATATAGAAATAAGGATAGTGTAGATTACGAGAAATTTGAGAAAAGTTGTAACACTAGCTTAGGATCTTCAGACAATAGTCTAGAATATAGCTAGAAATGAGATAATACCTGGGATAAGTGTAGGCAATGTATGCTTATGAATACTTTAATAAAAGGATGAAAAAGAGAACACACTATATTGTAAAGGTATGCCCAATGACATGTCAGCAACTGAACAATTAGAATTTGTAATGAATAGTAATATAGTAGCATGTCGACCTTTTAAGAAGATTAGTTGGAGTAAATACGATGACAATAGCAAAAAAATATAAGAGAAACTTAATATGATTACATGGATACAAGTAGAAAGGGCACCATCAAAGAGAAAAGAAGTTTTTGCAATTTTGAACAAAAGTTTGAAAGAGGAGATATTAGAAAAGGTATTGAAATTAAACTTGGAAAATGAAGAAGATTGTTGAATTGTATATTTATACCAAAACCTAAAGCTATAAGGCTGCCCCAAATACCTAAAGCTAAAGGGGCTGCACCAAAAACTCATGTGGAAAAACAGTCCACTAAAAACATGCAATTCGGGGAAGAAATGTACGACACCTAAATGCTTCAACGGCTCTTGTTGGGCTCATTCGAATAAAGAGTCAACAAATGAGTATAGGCGACTAAACTTGTTAAGTCAATTGTAGTCAACATAGGATCTCTAATCATGCTATATCAAAAAAGGTTGATATAAACAGTTAAAGACAGAATAATGGTTATCTAGGGCTTTGAAAGAAAGAAAGAACTAAAGCTTTAAATTGTGATAAAGAAGAAGAAATCTTAAGATGGACATCGCTGATAAATGAGTAAATACTAGACTCCATACTGCTGGATGAACAAGACTCATTCATGCAAACAGACTCTTGTCCAATACAACCATGCTCGTACACAACGAAATAGAGCTAACAGTAATAAAACAAAATGATCCTCTACCACGCTATGCTCGCAATTAGCGTTGGGAGCATGTTAACTTTATCTATGTTTTTACAATGAAGCGCTAGAAGGGAATAGTCTGCGAAAAGCGATTTTCATCCCAGAAACAACAAAAACGTGTATCAGACCATTGCTCTTTTTAATACAGAGAGATTGACGAATTAATCGAATACCCATCTATCGTTATATACAAGCGTCGGTTCGTATCCGTTCGCGTCCCTGTGTCCATCTACGCGGAATAATACACCCTTCTCAAATCCACCAACTTCTTTCCTCTCCCTGCAGCCAAGTCTTCCAACGACGTTTGCTTGGTCAACGCCTCCACAAACCCCTTCACCACGTTCATGGGGTTTCTCGACTTGTACACTTTGCCTCGTAAATCCTTGATTCCGGCCGCTTGGCACACCTCGAAAATGTTCGGGTTCACGCGCAAGCCGAACCCGGCGGGCGCCGATTTCAAAAACAACTTCACCGCATGGAACTTGTAGTCTATATCGCCAATAATCGTACGTTTTTCGTACCGGGGGATGGGTTGCAAACTCTTGATTGCGTTCCAATGTGCCTTGCGTAAAGACACCCGCATTCCGTCTCTGGACTTGCCTTCGCCCAAACCAATCATGCCGTTTTTGTCTCCCACAACGGTCAAAGCATAAAAGTTGGGGATTTTGCCTTTGGAAGTTTGGCACGAAACTCGCTTCATCACAATGGGACGTACATACAAATTGCGCATATAACGCTCGTCCATTCCAGTGAGCTGGTGCAACTGGGCGTAAAACTTATCCCTATCCTCCCGTGAATTGTTTTGCCTTTTGGCGGCGGTTTCCTGTTTGAACGTGAGCTGTAAATCCGAGCGATCAGGGCTTCGAATCTGTGGAATCCGTGGGTATGGAGTATGGTCCGAAGCCTGGTTTGGGTAAAGAATAGGCTCGTCCCATTCTGCATCTGTTCGTGAATAATCCTTCACGGGGTTTTCTGGGGCCACTCTCAGTCTTGCTCTGGGGCCCCTTTTTCTTAGTGAAAGATACTCATCTGGAGACACAAGAGCCTCGGTTATACGGATACTTTGCAAAAGCTCTGGAGTGTAAAACTTCGACAAGTACTCCAAGTGTTGTGCTGCCTTCGAGGTCTGAAAGCTTGAATCGGCACTAGGCGATTGTGAGGAATTTGATGAGTTTGGCGAATTTGCCGAATTTGCCGAATTTGCCGATTGTGCCGATTGTGCCGATTGCGCCGATTGTAATGTTGTTCGAGAGCATGAAAAAAACCGATGTACCGCAACACCACGGCCCAAATTTACTCGCGTCAACCCCGATCTGAACATAGTACACAGTGCCGTGTTTCAAAAGAAAAGAACGTGTATTTTGAGAGGGGACGGCGGCTGAATTTGGTTCAGTGACGGAGACGATGGTGGAGATTGGTGGTTTTTTTTTTCAAGACAATCTCAAATTTGGGCCGGTGTGCATATACCCGGGCAAACACGCAGTGCCCGTGGCCAGCGTCTTTTTTCTGTTTCCTGTTGCCTGTTGCGAAATCAATATGGAGACATCACCAAATTAGCCTCTCACTCCATTTGTCCGTAATAGGGCCAGGCACGCTTTCTAGTTGCTTCAGTTGCTTCCGTTGCTTCGATCTCTCGGTTGAGCTCATGGCGAGAAAACCGGTCAAAGGTGAAAAATCTGCTTTTCCAGAAATCTTGAATAATGTCAGCGGTATGGAATCTGCATGTATTTGCCGCATACAAGAGCCTCCCTAATTGACCGATGTTCATTCTTGTCAAACGTCTTGTCTTTACCTCAATTTTCGGCAGTTTTCCTGAACATAGTGTGGACTGAATGGACTTCAAAACTTGGACTTCAAAACTTTTCCAAGAAGTTTTCACAGTACAGTACCATAATCTTTCATAATAAAAGCGTCACCGAGGTAGTTTTTCATAGTACCAACATCTTCCATATTAAGAACGCCACCAAACTTCAAACTCCTTTTAGCCTTTTTCATGTGCGCGATAAATGTCTTCGTGCGACTCACAATGGGTATAATCTTAATCTAATGTGTTCTTCAAAATGAGACACATTTGAAAACGCAAGAGTTTCAGCAATTTATGGAGGGTCTCATTCCATACCTGAGGCGCTTGTTTCAAGCAATAGAGCGACTCGTGCTTGTCTTAGAAATCACAATGACGTATCCTTGTACCTAGCATAGAGGCAATTGAAACTAATAACCAAACCTGACATTGATACAGTATGCTTAGTTACAGAAAATAAGTTTCACCACAGTGCACACCAGATACTTGGATAACATCCGTTTCCTTGAATGCTTCAAATCTGTTTTCGTCCCTCTCGACAGATGAACGCTCCTCATCCTCGAGCCACTTAAGAATCTTATCCTGCGGTCTGAGGACATTTCTTTCAAAGTACAACCAAGCACCCTCCGTAGGTTTGTAGGCTACCTCAGCAAGCAAAACTTGGCCTTCCACCTCGAATCGAAAGTCGATTGGAAGCGTCTCCAATTCCGGCGTACTAAAGAGAAAGCGTGGCTCACGTTTGGGCTCATTTCCGTGACTTGAACCTCATCGGTATAGGTTTTAGGATCGGGTCAAAACGAGGAATTCTCAGAAGATAATCACCCTAGAATCTCTACTTTGGGTGATCTCCTCCACTTGCGAACCACATGTTCCAATTTTCCGTGACCCAAGTATGAGAGATCTTTGACCAAGCCTCGCCTCGCAAAACTGAATGAGTGCATTTATCACTTGATCCTGGTGAAATACGGTGCTTCCGTAGATTTTTGCTTCTTTTTTTTTTTTTGTTTTCTTTCAGCTTCGACCTTTCTTTCGCTTCAGAATACTGGAAATAGGATACTATCCCTCCGTCAATATTGCCTTCAAGAGCTCAAGTTGGGAATTTATACCCTTCAGTGAAAAGTATAAATGTCTCAACATATCTCATTCCACTTAAGTATGCCGCAATGGTTCCGTCGATGGTGTCATAGTCAAAATTGATTCGAAACTTAGTCACATCCTAGAAATTTTGCATATACGGGTCGGGTCAATTATTGACTCTCGTGTTAATCGCACTACCTATACCCAGGTGTCTCTTGTGTTTAGATTTTCTAGCCAGTTTCAATCATTGGAGTGATTCCTTGTTTTTAAGGTAGTCAGAAGAAAGGTCAATGATTTGAGACACATGTTGAATGTTGGAATTGATTTGGAATTGGTACTGATATCATAGCGACTTTCTGGCCTCAAAATTTGCGTCAGCATAATCTTGGGCCGTCAAGATAGCCTGCACTTAAGGAGCTTTTGGTGAAGAATCCATTCGCCATTTAGACGCCGAAGTTGCGGATAATGGTCCAGGTCTTTGAAGCAAATGTCTAGCTTCGCGTTGTGCTCAGGGAGGTCTGGCGCTCCTTAGAGCTTGGGGCGAAAAGGGTCACTCCTTCCAGTAATAAGAGTAAATCAGACGGTGTACAAAGAGCGGTTCCGTGGATGTTTAGCCGCTGAAGGCACTAGTGTTGACCTCATCGCTATAAGTTCCAGGAACCGGAATAAATCTCGTTTGAACCTCGTTTGAATCTCAATTTGAATCTCGTTCGAATCTCGCTTGAATCTCGCTTGAATCTCGCTTGAATCTCGTTTGAATTTCGCTTGAATCTCGTTTGAATCTCGTTTGAACCTCGTTTGAACCTCGTTTGAACCTCGTTTTGAAACCACTTTTGAACTTCTGTTGATGCACATTTGACTGGTGACTGTGCGGTGTTGTTTCCACCAATAATGCCCAAATCACTACCCTCTTAAATTTCTCTCATCCTCACCCTCATTATTCATTAACAACACCTCGCCAGAAACTGGCTTTATCACAGGCGATACCTGTGGACTTGGTTTTTCCCTTTCTTGTCTATCCTGAGTATCGAGAAGCAGCTGGAGCTCATCGATCTCCGCCCTCAACAGCTGCACCTCTTTTTCAAATCGCTTTCCAAATACCTCAATATAGTAAGTGGCACCATTGTAAGCAGACCAAGAGAAAATAAAACTCACAAACGCTCCACATGCGTATTTGTACCGGAACCAGATGGGGCACGGGAGCATAGTAAGGATCTGATAGCAGAATTGGATGAGGGTAAACGCCGCGACTTGCATCCACTGATAAGGCAAAGAGTTGACTAATTTCCCAAGAGTACTTTTACCGCGGGTATTCTTCAAGTACGTGAAAGAAGTCACTCGCCCCTTTGCAATCTGGTCCTTGCGCCGTACAGTGATGAAATAATGGTACGTCACTTGCCATATAGTGTAGTAAATCAGAGTGATGATAATTCCATTGACAAAGTTCCAGTTTTGGACATCGGTCACTGCTGGGTAACGTACGGCGGAATAATCGCGAGGGATCTCGTGAACAAGCACAAACATAGTCAACGGCGGCATGATGTGAATAATAGAGCTGGTGGTTTTTTCAATCAGGTGGAGCACCAACGAGTTTCTCCACGTGATCACCGCAAACGATAGCGTGCCTAGAGTAAGCGCAAACACGGACACAAAGAGAGACTTTGAGTACGGAAAAACCCACAAAAAAAGAATCAAAAGCACATTCACATAGTAGCACAAGTCGGCCAAGTAGTACTGGAACCCGATCTTAAAGTAAGTGTAGAACCGAATGGGCATAAGAAGCGCAAAAATCACCGAGTGGAAAAGCGGAAAATACATGGGATATTTGCCGATGATGAAGCCTGCCGCAGCAATCAAGCTCACGGCAAACGCATAAAACGCCTTTTCCGTGGCCGAGCTTTGAAGGTTTTTCTGCACCGCCTCGTCAAACTGGTTGAGCATTTTGTTCAAGTTTTCTTCAAAGTGAGCAAGTTCATGAGACACCAAATCGGACGGTTTCTTCTTATTCTTGGGCTTGCCCTTATTCTTGATTACTTCGGTTTGACTGTCGCTCTTGAACCGCCGCAACCTCTCACGGGTCTTATTTTTCATCTCAGTAAACTTCCGTTTTGTTGAGTCACTTACTTGATCGAACCCAGACCCGAAATCGTAGTCTGGAAGCACCAAAAGTTTCAGCAAGTCGAGGAACGAGATGCTGACTGAAGAGTCGCTTCTTTGTAAAGGCCCGCGCTGATGCATATCGTCGTCAGAATCGTTCAAATCAACGCCAAACTCGTTGTTATCCGAGTTATCGGGTTTATTTTCTTCTTCGGCGATAGTAGAGAAGCTGTTTCTGACCGATTGCGTCATTCCAGGCCGACCGTAACCACTTACAAGTGTTGCTTCATCAAAGGAGCTCATTGAGAAACCCGAGGAATTCCAAAGTTTGTGGATTTTCAAGAAAGTTTAAAACAATCAAGAAAGGTCAAAGATGGTGAGTTTTAGTTGCCAACTTTGGGAATAGGCGCTGAAATTGGCTGTGATTGGCTGCGTTTGGATGTGATTGCCTGTGATTGCCTGTGATTGGCTGAACCGGGCTTTGGAATTGTCTACGGAAATGAAAATTCTGATACGATACCTATGGAATAAACAATAAATAAAGGCACCGCACATCAAGCATGTGACATACCCTTGCTTATCTGTGCACGTGCACCCCGCATCAAAAGCCGGCCGCGACTCCCGAAGTGGCAGACTTTAAAGACTTGAAAGAGCTCTCATTAGCTGCGCGGCAGTGTTTCCGATTTTTACTCAGTTGTTTCTTCTAACAGAGGCTGAACTTGTAAAATGGATTTTGTCCATGGACTCTCGTGGATTGCCGCCTAGGCCAATGAGTGTAAAAAAAGAAAAAAAAAAAAAAATGGCGGGTAACATTTTGGCGTCGCGTGGAGATAGCCCGCCTTTGAAGTCGGAATGCACCGGACTGAAAGATCTGTGAAAAGGCAGTCCGAGGTTCAGGTTCGTTACCTGAAATGCTATGACTACCAAAGAGCAAGCTATGACTACCAAAGAGCAAGCTATGACTACCAAAGAGCAAAATACAGGAACCCAGCAGTTATTGCCCCATGGTTTGATATCGTCAGTAACGCAACAATAGACCATGGTATTCACTCAGATGGCATTTACAACGCAGATGAAACTGGGTTCATCATGGGATACGGTGGAGAGAGTAGAATCGTTACAGAAAGCGAGATCAAACATCGAAGAAAATCCATTCTGGGTGGAAATCGTATTTACGTTACGGTTATCGAGTGTATCAGTGCTGCAGGAGTGTCTTTTATTTTAGCTCCTAAAAAAATTACATTTTCACTTCAATGAGCGTCTAGGTTTTTTTGAGCCTCCTTTCCGGTCTCTGGCTAAGGATTCCCCTCGTGTTCATTATCCGAACTATCAGTCATGGACTCATCCAGACCTACATAGTCAGAATAGTCCAGAGAATCAGTTGACTATCTTCTTAGGTCTGTCATTTTTCTCATCTGAACTTTTACATGTCTGACAAAATGTTGGTTAGAGTCGACCTAAAGATCTTATGCTTTTACCATCGTTTCTACCATTTGGATAAGCCCTTGAGTGTTGATTTCGTCTCACGATGGTGTAGCCTGGTGTGCCTTATTTTGGCGTACTACAATTGGCGATGGTGACTTCTTGCCATTGAGCAAAAAAAAAAAAAAAAAAAAAAAGAACAAAGACAGATTGAGATAGAAAAGTAAGTCAATTCTACAGCGATTGACGTACTTCTATGCTGCGACAGCGAGGCCTGAGCACGTCGCGGTGAAGTGGTGAAACATGGTTACTCGACCTGACGCAGAGAAGTTAGGTTTTAATGCATTTTTGCAACAATCTCACGAAGTCTTGGGTCTTGATCTCGCCGATCTCGCCTTCAAAAGAGCCTTTTTTTCAAGCGAGGTTTGGAAAAAAGTGTCCTCCTTAACCAATAGAGAGCACCGCGCCTTATCCAAGTGTTTTTTTCCCATAGTAAAATTCCTTAACTATGCGCGAATAAGTCAAAGAAAGAAAAAAAAAAAAAAAAACGCTCGAGCTTTAATCGACCTGAGCTGAGCTGCGCTTCAGGATGAGCATCGGTGCGAACTCAATCTCTATTTCTTCTCCGGATAAACTATAAACCCCTGTAATCACAGCAACTGGACATGGCTGAGCTAGTTAAAGAAAGCAAAAAGGATAAGCGGGAGAGGAAGAGAGACAAAAAAGAAAAGAAGGACAAAAAAGAAAAGAAGCAAAAGTCGGAACCCCTGGAAAAACCGAACCCCCAAAGAAAACCGGAAGAATCTCATACGGAGAAATTCCCCACGGAAGAATTACAACTCGCAGATTCTACTGAAGATGATGTGAATACACCCAGTTCCAGAGAAATCACGGAAACCACAAAAGAGCCACCAATCTCTTCGGAACAAAGTAGCAAGAAATCCCCCAAACCACAAGAGCATGAAGAGGAGGAGCTCGAGATCGATCTCAATGCAGCAGTGCCGTTGTCTCGGAAAAAACAGCGTCTTTTGAAAAAAGGAAAATTGGATTTGGACAAGATTGCCCGCAAACACCCTGCGCCCAGACCCATGACGGAAGACGGCGAAGAGCCGGCGTCCAAATCAGGCAAATCTCCCTTTGGTGTATGGATCGGAAACTTGTCGTTTGAAACATCGAAAGAAGATATTGTGCGGTATATCGTTGCCAAATCCAAACAGAACGCCCGGGAAGAACTTCCTTCTGTTGAGGAACACGACATCACGCGAGTCAATCTCCCGAAAAAGGGTGATAAAATCAAAGGCTTTGCGTATGTCGACTTGCCCTCGCAAAAACATGTGGATAGTGTTGTGGCACTTAGTGAGAGCAACTTGAACGGCCGGAACTTGCTCATTAAAAACGCGTCGTCGTTCGAAGGCAGGCCCGAAGACCACGGCAAAAAGGCGTTACTGAAGAACCCGCCGCTGCGGATTCTTTTTGTGGGGAACTTGTCTTTCGACACGACCGAGGAATTGCTTGAGGAGCATTTCAGTCATTGTGGCAAGATAGTTAAGATCCGTATGGCCACGTTCCAGGATACGGGTAAATGTAAAGGCTTTGCCTTTGTTGACTTCTTGAAGGAAGAAGGTGCCACGGCAGCGCTTAAGTCCAAACTTACCCGGAACTTCATCAACAGACCTTTACGTTTGGAGTATGGAGAGGATCGGTCAAAGAGAAACCCAAGAAAGGAGAACAAAGATAGAGAAAGTGAGGTGCAGAGCGGTGAAATTGTTTCCGATCCACTGCCTCAGAAAAAAGAATATAACGAAAGGCCAGTATCTACCGACGAAGGTGTTGAGAGGCCAGGTGCAAAGATAAACAAAAGACCGGCCGACCGGACACAAGACTCGGGAAATAAACGCATGAAATCGTCTGTCGCATTGGCCACAGCACAACGAGCGTCTGCTGCAATTGTGCCTTCGCAAGGGAAGAAAAAGACGTTTGATTGAGAATACGTCACGACAGAAAGATCGGACAGAAAGATCGATGGATAGATAGATAACAACACTTGTGCATTAACTTATTATAACAATTAAAAAGTACGCCACGTTGGTGGCACATGTGGCCTGGACTCATCTTCCAGAGTGGCAGTCACCTGGATATTCAGCCCCGCCATGTATGAAGAAGCTAATTAATCTTCTCTCCCAAAAGAGGAAGGAGCTTCTTGTTGCGCTTGAGCAACTTTTCGGCCTCGGCCGCATCAACCTCGATATAGTCAGGGTCGTTCTTGTGCTTTTCGTACTCGTTGTCCGAGATCTCCTCGTAGATAGACACCAAGTCATCTGCAGGAGCAGGAGCAGCAACAGCCTTACCGTGAGGTTGCTTAGACACATTGGCAGCCTTTGCGTTCAGCGATTTCGACACATTCTCCTTGGTCTTGTCGGCATCCGACTTGCGATCGTCGTCCTTGTTCTTTTCCTTGTCGCCCATGCTAAAGACCGACTTCAACTTGTTGGAGAGACTCTTTCTCCTTCCAACATCCTCGGAGTCTGAAGATTTCCTGTTCTTGTTGGAACTCGAGCTGCCATGAACATCGCCTACCGCAGCAGACTTCTTGTGGCCAGCAAAAGATGCAGAAGAGTCTCCTTGAGACTTCTTCTTGTCCTTATCCTCGGGCCATTGGCCAACGATAGTGGTCTCTTGAAGCTCACCTTCATGGAAGGTGTGGACACCCTTAGATTTCTCGGCCTCGCGTTCTTTCTTCTCCTTTGCGGCTTGAGCTTCAGCGACCTTCTTCTCCTCGGACTCTTTCTTGGCCTTCAATTCCTTCACTCTCTTTTCTTCTGCCATTCTCTGGTCTTCAATGTCCGCCTTGGTCTTCTCTTCCGCGGCTTTCTTCTCCTTCAAGGCCTTCAATCTCTCCTCTTCCTCTTCTCTGGTCTCAATGACTCTTGTCTTGGCCTTCTCCTCTGCCTCTTTCTTCTCCTTCAAGGCCTTCAATCTCTCTTCTTCCTCTTCTCTGGTCTCAATGACTCTTGTCTTGGCCTTCTCCTCTGCCTCTTTCTTCTCCTTCAAGGCCTTCAATCTCTCTTCTTCCTCTTCTCTGGTCTCAATGACTCTTGTCTTGGCCTTCTCCTCAGCCTCTTTCTTCTCCTTCAAGGCCTTCAATCTCTTCTCTTCCTCTTCTCTGGTCTCAATGACTCTTGTCTTGGCCTTCTCCTCCGCCTCTTTCTTCTCCTTCAAGGCCTGCACTCTCTTTTCTTCAGCCTGTCTCTCCTCTTCGGCTTCCAATTTTGCCTTTTCCTCCGCCTTTCTCTTCTCTTGGAATTCCTTGATCTTCTTCTCTTCCTCTTGTCTTTGCTCTTCTATTTCACGCTCCTCCTTAGCTCTTTGTTCTTTTAACTCGCGTTCTTCCTTTTCCAAACGAGCTCTTTCTTCAGCAAACTGTTGCCTTTCCTGCTCCAATCTCTTCTTCTCTTCCGCGAGCTCGGCCTTAATCTTCTCGGTGTTTGCGGCTTCTCTGGCCTCCAAGCGTTCTTGCTCGTGTTCAAGGGCAACTTTTTCTGCCAATTGTTTCTTTTCATTGTTCCAGGAGTTGTACTTGCTTTTGGCCTCAGCAATTCTTTGAGGCTTCTTCTCGTTATCAGATTTCAATGAATTCAACTTGGAAGCATAAGCAGCAACGGCAGAGCCCAAGAGGCCGACCTCGGTGGCCAATTTCGATTTGGACTCCTTCTTCTCCTCGATACCCTTTTGAGCGTCAACAACCTTCTTGTTTAGCTCTTTCTTGGTCTTCTCGTTCTCTTCAAACGTTTCCTTCTCGGTCTCCAACTTGCCAGTAATGGTGGTCAATTCCTTCTCACGCTCGGCCAATTCCTTCGACAATCTCTCGATTTCGTCAGACAACTCAGAGTTGTCACTGTTCAATTGAGATTTCTTGCTCTTCAACTTCTCAATCTCTTCGGAAGTCTCGGTCTGGTTTGTCTTGGCATCGGCCAACTCTTGCTTCTTGGTAGCCTTCAATTCTTCGTGGTTCTTGATCAAGGTTTCCTTGTCAACCTCGTGTTGTTTCATTGCCTGTCTTTCACGCTCAATGTAATCTTCATTGGTGGTGGCAATCTGCTTGTTGGTTTTTTGATCAAACTCTTCCGCAGCAGCAATAGTGGCGGCAATCTCCTTGTCGAGAGAGGCGTGTTTAGACTCGATATCCTTGTCAAATTTGGCCTTGTTCTTCTCAATTTTTGCTGCGTGTTTCTCAAAGTCCTTGTTCAACTTGGCATTGTGCTTCGCAACCGAAGCGTCCAATTCCTTCTTCTCCACAATCCTGTCTTCCTTTTGCGTCTTTTCAACTTCCTCATTGATGTTGGCAATCACAGGAGCAACCCGTTTGGCAGCAATGTCCAACAATTGCTGTTGAGTCAAGTGGAGTCCACTTCCCAAGTCAATCACCTTGTCTGGGCCGTCCAAAGACGTGGAGTTCTTGCTATTGACAGCGCCATTTAATTCCTGGTAATGGTTCAACAACTTAGGCTTGTCCTTGAGCGAGTCCAACACCTTTTTGTTTGGTGCCTCCACTGGTACGTACTTCGCCCCAGCAACGGTGTCAAGCTCAATGGGGTTTTCCTTGACTTGCTTCTTGATATCATCGTCACCAGCGTTTTTGTTCACCAAGCCTTCAGAGTTCCCGTTGATTTCAGCGCCCTTTGACGTTGTTTTAGCATCGGCAAGCGCAGCGGTTGCTTTCTTCTCGGCTTCGTTCAAAGGCCTTTCCGACTCGTTGTCCTTCACGGAGGCAGAGCTGGCGAGCGGCTCGTTCTTTACTGCGTCAACTGACGTCACATCTGGAATTGTCTCAGGGGCGCCGTCCACAGTAGACTCGGCGGCAACGTGATCAAATTTATCGTCTGATTTTGCGCTTGCGGTAGTCTCCACTTCTTCCCCTCTATCCAAGTGAGGGTGCACGGTGTACTTTTTGGGTACGTGGACTTGGGACACAGAGTTGTTCTCCTTGAATTCCTTAATAATGTTCTTTTTACCGCTTGAGTTTCTGAAAGGGGATTTCCAAGTAGACGAAGAGGTCAATTTTTTCAAAGTTTTGGACCCTTTCGAACTGCTTGTGTCTTGAGACGCGTTTGTTGATTCAGACATAATTTCGATGGTTTTGTCCGTGTCTTTAATCTGAATTGAGATGAAGAAAAAGTAGGACGTTTCTGGTTAGCGAAAGGATAGCAATGCAGCAAGGGGTGAGACGGGGGTGAAAGCGGAGGATTTCCGAGGGTGAGCGTGAGCGTTTTGGAGGGGGTTGGAAATTGCGCAGCCCTCGGAACTTGGCCATTTGCTTGCTGCTTTCGTCACGGATCGTGGTTTGCGAGCTTCTGCTGCATGAACGCTTGCTCGATTGCGCAGGAAGGTAAACAGGGCGCTTGGCGTCACGTGAGCAAGAGAACGGAATCAACCCAAGCCTGTTTCTTTCAAAAAAAAAAAAAAAAAAAAAAACAGCCTCAACCCTCAAGCTCCAAGCCCCAAGCTCCAGAAAAACAACAAGAATATGAGACGCAAATTTCGAAAAACAACCAAACTGACCCAATTAAGAGACTCTAGAGGGTTCGGTGAGCTTGCCACGTCTGTCATTTGCAGAAACAGAAGCGCATTACAATCAATACTGTTTGTAAGCAACAAGAGTCTCGCGAAAAATCGGGATTCTCGAAGTAATCAAATGGGTAGTTAAGAACCCCAATGAATGTTACATACAGATATCTCGAATCCCCAAAATTCGATATATTCCACCCAGTATTCAGACTTTCAATTTTGGGATTGCGGGAGCTTTGGTATCAAATCTGACCCTAGCGGAATCGGAGGTGAGGATCGTCCCTCGATGTTTCTCGCTACCGAGATTGACTGAATAGAGTGAGAGGATGGTGTCAAATGCACACCTAGTCAGCTATCAGAAGGTGCACTGCAATTCGCCAAATATTTGCTACAATGAAATTGGAAGAGAATACAGTATTGTTTGCGAAGAAAAAATCTTACTGGGCCCATGAAAGATTCGTCACTTGAAGGAAAAAGCTTATTCTTGCCTATGAATAAGTAGGCTGTCCCCTTTTTATTTTCTTTGCCTCTCGTTATCAATTGCAGTTTGCTCTGGCTTAAATTGAACGCGCGCTGCTGTACGTGCTGTTCCTCGGTGGCTGCAAAATGAAAAAAAAAAAAAAAAAAAAAAATGCGAAGCAAGTGAAACTCTGCACCACTTCGGGACAATAAGAGTGGTCAGCATTTTGCATTAATTGTGCTGTTTCTAGGGGGTTTGGGCGAAGTTACAAATGTTTAGCCTTGATGAGACATTTTTCCGTTGCTTTCAGGTGATCACGTTCCAGAACGGTAAGACTACTGAATTACTGGCAATATGTCTTAGTAGTAAGTCGTGAGCAAGATAGAGGGCAAAGAAAAACAGATGGGGCGGGGATTCAGAGCAAGAAACTAATAGTCCAGGAGTATGACTCGTTTTGGAATCTTCCAAGTATTCTTTCTTTATATGTTTTTGCAAGGCGATGGCATACGTCGAAGCGTCAGCTCAATATCACAACCAGGAAGAGTTTGGATAAATCAGCGTTAAACCGATTCTCATTCTCAACACCTAAGTTACCGTTCTTTTTAGAATACTCTTTCGGGTTTCTTCTTTCACCATCCCCTAATCTTCCACACAGCCTACCAGCAAACGAGGAAAAAGAATAAAAAAAATGAAACAGAAATGATCAAAGGATTAGCACTTTTGCCACGATTTTGGCGCCAACATAGAGGCTGAGGTACACCGCCAGTATTTCACCTCTTCCTGGATGATATATTCAGCCGGTGTTCCCAACGGGTTCTCTCAAAAATGAAATTTTAAATTGAAATCAAAACTTAAAGTACAGGAAGTGGTCTTGTCTTGGAAAAATGAAACTCTCCTCCATTCTTTTCATTGTGGGTCCCCTCTTTGCCATGCTGGTTTTATCTGATTCCCCATTAGGCAAGTTCTCCCCAGGAATTGTTCTCAGAAACACCTCTATTGATGATGAACAAGGAGAAGATCAACAAGCATCGGTGTATTTTCCCCAGCGCGTGCCAAAAGAGCCAGAGAAAAACGACACCCGAGCCGCTGATGCCCAAGAAGCCTTGGAATATTTCCTTCTTGGCTTAAAACTGTTGGTGATTCGAGGTAATTTTGACGTGTTTGGGTTTGAGTCCAACCATGCGGAGCTCCGCAAGCACTTGGCGGAGATTGACGCCATGGTTGCGAAGGCGCCTCACCTGGAATCCCTTTTTGCACTGTTAAGACATGTCAAAAGTGGTTTTCTTCTCATGGAAACCTCGGCAGTGGAGCTTAGGCACTACGACGCATCGGTTCTCCCTGGACATGTGTGGGTATACAAGATTTTTGAGTTAAATGTGCGGCTCTTGGTGATGCAAAATGTGTATGGAGCTCTTGATACCCTGTTGAAAGGGTACGTGGGGCGGGTATTTGGCTTCTGGCGAAATTTGCATGTGTGGGAAATGAAGTTTCGAAGAATGAAAAATGTGCCCCAGGAGTTGCGTGATGTTTATGAGGCCCAGAGCAGTCTAGCGGAAAGGAAAATAACCGCCTTGGGGATCCAAATGCCTGAAGAAGGTGATATGTGCTGATGTACTTGTGTGGGTACGTTCTTTATGGATTAACTTCTTCGTAGCTGTTTAGGTCAGTATATAAAGACATACTGCGAGTGTTTGGGTGATTTTTTTGTTTTTGTTTTTGTTTTTGTTTTTGTTTTTGTTTTTGTTTTTGTTTTTGTTTTTGTTTGCAGACTTTCAGGTTTGGGGGCTTGGGTTATCTTGGGTTATCTTGGGCTATCTTGGGCTATCTTGGAATCGGGTCTGTTTAAGAAAAGTAGCTTACTTGAACGGCCAGTGCATGGCTGAGTTGTTTCACAGTTGCTTGATTTCACTTTAAAACAGTGCCTTGCTGTTTTTCGTGATCTTGGGTTTTTTTCCAAGAAGCATTCATATCTTTATGTTTCCACAGGGTTGGTTACAATTTTGTTTTGTCTTTTACTGTTTCAGAGGATACTGTTTTTACTTTCCAGAAGTTTGTTCGAATCCCTCGGTGAGACACCTTTCAATTACTTGTAGTAGAATATGAGAAAAAGGACACTTTCAATTTGCTGACATCCCTGGATACCTTTCTTTAGTTTTCCTTGACCAATACAATTTTAAGCTCGCCTCAATTTTAAAAAGCTGCTTTCGGTGGAAAGTGATGCTAGTTTCAGTAGGAATGCTTGCTTGAAATAGTCATGTAGAAGCCCTGGTCATCTTCGTTAATTTCACCAGTAATTCACGGTAACCAAAGATTTCTTTGGGTATGTTACTCCACGGTAACCAATTTCTTCGGGTATGCTACTGAAAACCGTATTCTTATGGCTCATAAATCAGCGTGCGCTTTATCTCCTAATTCACAACTAAGTTCAATAAAATGTAGCTTCGTAATACCACCAAGGCCGTTATATGGCATCCAATTTCACTTTCTCATACCTACCGGTCTTTGTTAGAAGGCAATGCTATCTGTGGCTTTAAGAATCTATCTACATTGTAAATAGTGAATTACAGTAACGATTGGAGAAATTAATGTTGCAATAACATGTGGTTTGCCTGTTTCGATATGATTAAGTATCTTTCGACTCTGTTGAGGAAAAACTTCACAACGCATTTTATTTGATAGCCAATGTGGCTCTGTGATTGTGGTATCGAGACTTTGTACGAACAAATACACTTCGATTAGTATACTGAAGTCTATTCTGCTCGTCCTGATTAAAAGCGTCTTAATTTGAAAACTGTAGTCCGAATTTAATCCTCAAAATATTAAGAGCCACCTTCTCATACTTCTCTCACTAAAGAAGCTTGGTAATCTTCGTAGTATACGACGCATATAAGATACATATACTACATCTTGGCCGTGTTAGCCTTTCTAAGCTTACCTTATTTAGTCACAATGAAGATTTTGTGGCTTTGAGAAGCGAAAATCTTCACATATGTCCAATGGCAGGTTTATCAAAAGAGGCCACCTTTTACATTTGTCAAGCGTACTGAGCAAGAAAACACGAGGTAAAGTCAGGCATAAACTATTCTGAATAAGAGGCTTCAAGCCGGTTCGCATCTATTCCTCTCCTTTTTAACTCACACTCTCCTACTAACATAGCACCTTTAGCTTCTTATTGTTCACAATGGTGGTGCATGGCTCAAAAACTATTGGCAGTATAAATAGGTGTCTACCTTGGACACCACATCTAGGCCGTTTGATTCTATCCGTATCTTATGAATTCTACCCTTCTCCAAACATTTGCTTCTATTCTCTTGACTTTTTTCAGTGTTCAAGCGGCGTATTATGATGGGAATAAAAACGGAAACTACACCATAACAACTCCTCAACATTTCACCAATGTCTCTGTTGCGCTGTTTAACGAAACGCAGAATATCTTGGAGCTGCTCGAATGGTTTTACGGGGAGTTGAAGACATTTTTTCGACCGAAGCATTTTGACACCTTCAAATTTTACGTCATAGCAGATGCATTGGGCCAAGACTTGAGGGACATTGAAAGCTTTGGCCTGCGAGCAATAAACGACAACGCTTTGCTTTCACAACGGCTGAATTTTGTCAAGGATGTGTTGAATAGCTTGTATTTTTCGGCAAAAGCCATGGTGAATTACAACGCACCCGAAAAAATAGACCAGTTTTTGCTTAGCCGTATCATTGATCTAAGCATCAATGTTTACACCTTGTTCAATATCGATGGAGAACTTGATTTTAAAAACGTGAATCATACCCGTGATCTTTGTTTATTGTGGCTCCGTGCCACAATTTTTGAAGAAGAGTTCAGCAATTTGCCCAATGTCCCTATGAAGATTCAGGAGTCATTTCACAATCATAAGATCCGCCTCTTTGAGGAGTTAAAGTACCTTTGGAAGCAGGTTCCTAACAAAGATGAGTGAGAAAAAAGGGAGATGGAGAAGTGGCAATTCTGATGAAGATTATTAATGCTGAAATAGTGTCTCTCCCGTACCTTCAAAAAGCTTTACTATAGCCAAGTGCACTTTTGAAACGAATCATCTACAGTAGTCAAAATTCAGATGGTCAAAATTCAGATGCTTACAAGAGTGCTACAGTTTTACAACCACTCACAATCTTTGGATGATGACTTCAGAATCCATGGACCCGGATCTGATTCTGAAACGTGATGAGTACAGAGAAACACGTGGGATGTCTATTTTTGACATTCGCAGAGAACGAAAAGCCTTCATTGAAATGGGAATTTTCTTTAACCGGCATCTAAATGCAATATATCACCAAAGTTTCAGGTTAGCCTGAACTCTTTCAATTTCAGTTGAATCCCATCACTGAAACAGCTACAAAAAACATAGCCTTTCGTAAAATAACCTTCATATCAGTTCAAGTGCGAGGCTCAGCAGAAACAGTAGAGTTATCAGAGTCTATAAGATCACCCATGTCCCAATTCTTCCATGTTTCCGATAATCTTTTTCTTTTTCTATTTTGTTTCCCTTTCTTCAAGAATGAAAGTCTCCATTGATTTACGCCTTTTGCTCCTCTTCCTTTCGAAAGCCTTAGCACTAACACTGATTCACTCAAAACCTGATCAAGAAAACCTTTTGAACAAACTTGAAAGACGGTTTTTTATCACTTCCTTCAATTCAAAGCAAATTTACCTGAATGCTCTTGAAAAAAACCTTGCCAACCGTCTGGTTGAAGCAGAACCTATCTCTCAGCATGCTTACAATGAGACTAAGGAAGCAGAAGAGATGTTGACGTGGTACTTCAATCAATTAAGAGTCTACATTCATGAAAAATACTTTGATACAGACGGGTTCTACAAAGCAACGCCAAAACTCAACAAAGATCTTCAAGATATCGAGATTTTGATCCGCAAACAGGCGTCCTTCAACGACTTGATTTTCCATCGACTCGGAGTCAACAAGAAGATGCTAACCACCATGATGAATACCATGAATAATCTCAAAGTCTATACTTTTTTGGGTCCCACCGAAGACTATTTGGTCAACTGTGTGATGGAGCTTAAAGTCCGGTTATTCAGCCTCATCAATTCATATGGCGACCTCGACAAATCGGTCCCCGATTACGAGAAGAAAGTATACACTTTCTGGCGGAATTTGAATTGCTGGGACGACGAAATGAAGCGCTTGAAGAATATACCGTCCCCTACTCGAGAAACCTTTAATATTGAGAAAGGTCTTGTGGAGACGACCATTGAGAATCTCTGGCGACAAATGAAATAGATTCAAAGGAGACCAGGATCAGGGTTCCCAAATTCCATAAATCCTCTTAAGTTATATTAAAAAATATTACTATCGCTATCGAGTAAAATAACGAGTTTGTTCAATAAATACGCCAGGCATATCCTCTTTTCTTTTATTATGTTTTGCGTATCCATTTAGGCATAGAATTGTTCCCGCAATCTTGCCAGTGCCATTTTTTCAAACTAATTCCTACCGTTGTAACTCTTTCTTGGCACCACTTAAGACACGCCATAAGCTCGTCTTCATCAATGCGGCTGCGGACTTGCTTAGAGCTTGTCTGGAATCCCTTCTACTCGATTGACTTTCCAGGAGCCTGATTTGTTATGTAACCAGCAGAGTAACGTATCCGACAGGCATGTCTGACAACAAAACTTACCCCTGACACAAAAATAAACTTATTTATAGTATAAAATTGGAAATGCGAAAAACTCAAGTAATCTGTTTTGTTTAGGCACGCCTCGCCAGATCATTGTGGCGTCTATGTCTCTGCGTTTTCTTGTATGATATCCGCCCCTATAATCTTTGCTGGCCAATATTGTTTAATTCTTATACATGGCTTCAATATTTTTTTTCTTCTTCTCATGCTCCGCCGAAAACTGTTCATATTCGCCAGATCAAAGTATTTTATGAGACCTGCTTCGCTCTGTAAAGGCATTCGAAAGATCACTTTTGCTCAATGCGAACCTCGTACCCTTCATTCTATTATATCCGGTCTAATGTATAAAATACTCGATAGCTTTTAAGATCATGTGGTTACCAGATTAAATTTATTTACGTCAAAAGTTATCGAATGACCATTCGTTACATCTAATAAGCCAAAAGTTATATTTGTAAGAACACTGCCCAGGATAGAAGTAGGAGTGGTAGGGCAAGCAAAATGTGTCAGTTTTGTTTATGAATCTTTTAATCGTAACGAGAGAAAAGAGTTGCCAGTACTAAGTTGGGGCTGGCTAAAGACAGTGTGTTTGCCGTAGCAGGCCTGAATAGTGTTGAAGGGTCTCAATGTTTTCCGGTTTTCATCCGCGATCAGAAAAAACAAAGGATAATTGAAAAAAATTTGGACGAGTCAGGAGTCGAACCAGAGACCTTCCGCATGCGAAGCGGACGCGCTACCAACTGCGCCACACGCCCTTCGTTGTCGAAACTCCACACTGTCAAATCTAGTTCAGCAGGGTTTAAGAAAAAGGAAAAGAGGGCTATTGGCTATTTCTCTAGTTCTTTTCTTAGAATACACTATACTGAAAGACTGTATACATAAACAAAACTGAGCAATTGTTGTTTCTTTCAAAAAAAAAAGCAATTGTCGGAAGCGTGGTTGACCCACCTCTATAATGAGTGTGAGAGTGTTCGTTTCTGGTGGCATAAGATAGGCTTCACCACAAATATGAACCTTCGGGAAATGCTAGCCCCTGCAGATACAAGTTATGAAAATTTACGGCAACTCAACTGGTCCGTTAAAGTCGTGAAGAGGGTCTATTCAGTTCGGTGCCGGGACCTGGAGAACGGTGTAGTTCTTCAGCCCCTACTGAGTAGACTATTGTCTCGGGCACTTCGTCGGACGAATCCGATGGGCCGATGACAGCGGTTCTTCACCACTAAGATCGAGAAGTTGATCTCATATTGGGCAGGGAATCTTTGGCAGAGTAAATTCTGGGGGAGATCCCCGTGTTTGGGCCCGGCTTAAGCACCTGATGTGAGGTTGCGATCTATTACGGGTATTTTTCTATATTGTATTTTTTTTTGGTCGCTGAGTAAGGCGCGAGCCGACCTTAGGGGCATCCCTGTAACATGATGTTTCTTTCAAAAAAAAAAAAAAAACAATTCCAGTAATATTATGTTTTTCCAGAAAAAAAAATGCCTTGTCAACAATATTAGCCTTGTCCGAATGGCATGGCGGGCAAGGTGGTTAACTCATAATTATGATACATGTTAGGCACGGAACGCGCAGTATCACAAGGGTTCTCGAAAGTACTCATAATTCAAATATATCCTGGAACTAAAACTGGCCTTAAACTAAAATCAGTAGGGAAAGAGGCCATTTAAATACAGACTAGCTCTTTTAGAGACGGAAAAGACCTAGACTCACCATGTGCCAACTGGAGAAGCTATGGCACTAGAAGCTAGGCCAGGCTGGCCCAAGATCCTCACAATACACATCTTCAATAGCAACATTTCGATTCCCAGCTACATTGGATAACAAAATGTGGGTGTGTGCTGGATAGGATACTCTAGGCCCGTAAGATGGTAAGGAGAATTTCACCTTTCTTTGAAAAAAAGAGAGGGTTTTTCTAAAGAAAAAGAAAGAAAAAAAAAAAAAAAAACCACATTTGGCAATATTATTCATCGTGAAAGAGAATAAATCGGAAACCATGGGAAGTGCATCTTTTGATTAAATTAATCGGCACCGATTGATCGCTAGTCAGGTCATAGAACCTTTTTTGGCGGGGAAACTCCCCCTTTATGATTCAAATTTCCCAACTTCAATGAGCTTTACCGGAAATCTGGGTAGAGTCAGTGATAATACTGCTCTATTCTTGCTCCACTAATGTGCACCAAAGGCTTCAATGAAAAAATAAACAATTCAGCTCATGAAAGACTCTTCACGGATAAATGCACTGGGTATAATTTTTACTGGATCAAACTCTGTCACTTATGTCAAGAGAGACGCTAAGATTATCATTAGAAGTGGTAATATTTCACAACTTTGGCCTTCAAAAGGCAATTTTCAAATCATATCAAGCGCTTTTGGCATGAGTATTAGGCTCTTCCCATTTTCCCAGGCAGGTAGCCAAAACTTAGTAAGAGCCTCACAAATGACCTTCCTTGGCTGACACGTCATAATCAGACATTGAGATAAATAAGAACACCGTTGTTCCGAACCCCTCTCAACCAAAAGAAAGTTCATAGCCTTTAAGAAAGCCGTGAAATTCGCATCTCTCTTCCAATTTTTCGGAAGAACGATTTCGAGTCCATTTATCTCAACATTGCTTCAGGTGTCGGTTATCGCAACTGCCTTGGGGGTGGCGCGATCTTATTAAATAATTAAATGCGGCACGCCATACACCTCACGACAGCTTGGCCGTAAATAAAGGGAGATTCACGAAAAAGCTGAAATAATAGAAAGCTGCGAGAAGCCCTTTTAGAATAATGGATGGAGTGTCTATCTTTTCATCTGTTGCAATTCGAACTTTTGTCTTTCTTTTCACAATGGAAGAATCATTCAGGGCAATAGTCGCCATGGTGTTTAGAGTGAGCTGCGACAAGAGATCGCCGCATCTAATTAGGAAAATTTAAAACTAAGATAAACTTAGACCATCGTGGCCATTTGAGACTTCTATTGGGGGGAAGCTAAAAAAAAGTACAGTTCCAAACTTTGCTGGAAACCTCTGTGTTGAAAAAGGCTTGTTTTTTCGAGAAGTGGAATTTTGCCGGGCTTTTTTCAACTTTGAAGTTATTGATAGAAAGAGGACTACAACTGAGAAAGAGAAGACGAACCCCGAGCACCAATTTCAGATGCACCCAAACACAAGAAGGTTCGTTTGCCAGTCAAATTCAAGGCTGAGCAAGAAGCTTTTTCACCCCCACGTTGACCCGTGTGAGATGTATCATTCAAATCAAATAAAAAAAAAAAAAAAAAAAAAAAAAAAAAAAAAAAAAAAAAAAAAAAAAAAAAAAAAAAAAAAAAAAAAAAAAAAACGGAGACACATGTATCATTCGAATCAAAGAAAAAACTGATTAAAGAATAACTAGCCTGATGAATCCAGCAAAAATGAACGAAAGAAAGAAAGAAAGAAAAAAAAAAAGCTAGAATATAAAGGCGCTTGATATCGACACATCTAGGCATAATCAAACATTATGCTAAACGGGTTTAATCAACAAGTAATCTCTACTAAAAGTCAAACTTTTTCCGCTCGAAGACTTTAGCAAAAAACAGAAATCAATAAGTAAGAGAGCATGCTCAAGGGGAAAATGATATAATTAGCTTGAAACTGGGGGCTACACCCGCTGCAATTCAAACACATGCGAATGAAACGAGACGGGGAGCAACAAGAACCTCGCCTAGAAAGCTAGTAGCCGGATATCTCCTATTCGCTAACAATAAGATGCGGAAAGGCTCTTGGAATTGTTATTGTTCGAAAGCTTATATGCAAAACGTCACTTGGTACTGCTTCCTGATTCCATTTCAAAACTCCCCAGACTCGTATCGGGCACCCACAGACCATCTTCTTGACCGCAGCAAGGAGTCAACCTTGTATGGATGCATGGGTTAAAACATCCAAAAAGTAAACATAAAAGAAAGCAAAAGAAAAATAAACCAAAAATGGAGAAGATCGCCTTCTGTTTGTTCTCCATCAATTCCACACTCATAGATATCAGACAAGAGTAAGCGGCTATAAGAGCCACCCACTTCTCACGTTGCCTCCAGTAGTTTCTACTCCCATAGGCCCCAGAAATGAGACTAACGCCACTGATTGGCTTGTTTTTGCTCGTAAATGGCGTTGAAATAGCCCTTTATGAAAGACCACAGATGTCTATCAAAACGTACACTCGGCCTCTTTGTGTCTTGTACGACTTGGCGCAAAACTCTTTCCTTAGCTTTGAAGGAAACACCACAGACTCATATGGCGGCAAAGATGCTCCTCATATAATTGTGCCCAAACCGCGAGACACATACATCTGGGAAATAACCGGATATATCAATATCGAGACTACCGGCACATACAATTTTCTCTTTGGTAACCTGAATGTGACTACCTTTCAGATCGGGGCCGGAAGAATATGCTATGACGATGTACAAGAAAGCGTCACCGACAACATCTTCTATTTTAGCGGCTTGCCACTCCTGTATCTTCTTGAAGAGGGCAATATCTACCCGTTGAAAATAGTTCATTTGTCACAGAAACTAGACCTTTCACTCCAGTATTTAATTCCAGGCGACGACGAGTACAAGGATTTAGCATCGGACTTGTTTCAGATGGAGCACAAAGTACCTGACATAGGATGGAGATCCATAAGAGGAGACAACACAAACATTAGGGGATGCAAATTATCATGTATTGGTGCTTTAGGAGCATACATGGCAGTCTATAAGTTTGATCGAGTCGTACTCCCAGAAATCATAACCTTCTTTAGGAATGGATACGAGCGTTTAAGAAAGGTCATGGACAGGCCTCTCGATCCACAAGATGATACCTATTTGGAAGGCCAATGGTCCGCTCCTGACTTCATAGCAGTTCTAACGGGGTATATAAGTTATCCGGTGAAGGGCACATACACCATCTCAGTGAACCCGGTTCAGTTTGCCAGTGTTCAAATCGGGCCTGGGTATAAAGTGCCCAAAGACGAATACGAAATCGACGACGACTGGACTTTTGTCGATACCAGAGATTTTCAGTCGAGAAGCATAAAGCTCAACAGCCACTTGATATACCCTTTTCGGATAGTTTATTTGAGGGGCAAAACTACCGCCGACTTAGACATATGCGTAAAAAACTCACATGGAAAGGAAGTGGATTTATTCAGCTTGTGGGGTAGCATACCCACGGATAGGAAGGCGGCATAATCAAATCCGAAATGTTGAAAACGAAAAGTATCAACCTTTGAAATACTAGAATCCCTTACCTAACCTTAATTTGAGGCTCTATGGAAAAGAAAAGGAAGGGGGGTATCAACTCATATTTATATTTAATTTAGGTTTTGGTTGCAAGCAAATCTGAGCACACGCCCTGAATCAAATATATAACAATAGTCTGATACACGTTTTTGTTGTAATAAGGTAGGGAAGTAAGATTAAGACGTGTTAATTACTGTGTCAAATTGGGTAAAGTTATGGTCGTCACATTAGCAACATGCCATATGTGGAGCTCTTCTAGCATTTCATTTAATCTTTTACTATTATGTGATCTTTTACTCTTATGTAATCTTTTACTATTATGTGATCTTTTACTATTATGTAATCTTTTACTATTATGTAATCTTTTACTATTATGTAATCTTTAATATTATGTAATCTTTTACTATTATGTAATATTTTACTATTATGTAATCTTTACTATTATGCAATCTTTTATGATAGTTATATGATTTTGTCATCACCTTGCGGGTGCTAATGGACGCTAACCGAGTAGCTAGTCAATGTCGTTTACTGAATCAAACTCTTTCAGAGACTTCTGAGGATGTAATTTAAGAAAAAAGAAGGCATAGAATAACCGTACCATGACTCTGCATGAAGTGGAAACGCCAGCCACTCTTTCTTCAAGGGTGAAGAATAAATCCCCAGTGAAATTGTGGCCAAACAGCGGTATTCAGCGGGCATGGTCTACAGACAGAGCTGGAATGACTTTTTCCTCTCGAGGGCAAAGGAGGCGAAGCTTCGAGTGGACTGTTACAAATATTATCTCAACATAAATCTATTGAAGAGATAAACACATAACCCGCTTTGACGACTTGTTTTTGACCTGACGTACGCGGCTTTCCAATCTCTTGAATTGCGCGCCCTGACTGCAAGTGGCCGCAAAATTTAAAACGTGTTGCAAAAAAAGAAAGCGAAACACGGGAATCGTTCCCTTTAAATACTTTTGTTCTTTGACGATTTACCCCGCTTTGCGAACCCAACATTCACGGCTCATATCCTTTGATGGATGTATCTGAGTATCAGTGCTGTATCTTTTTCGTACACCATTGTAAATAGCAATGTACGGTTGCACGAAAATGATGGGTTTCAATCAGCGCATATACAAAGACGATGTCCTCTTAAATCGGATATAAAAATACCATTTCGCACATCGAAAGCCTTTATTTATTTAAAAGTTTTAGTGGAAATGACTGAACCAATTTCAACAGCTTTAGGAACCATAACAATAGCTTCGAGGGTACCGCGCTGCGCTTACTTGTGGTAATACTTGTCCAAAATCAAAGTATTCTTATGTCACGGCCTTTCTGAGTATCCCACGGCTACCGAAGGGAACAGACCAATGGATAGGAAATTTTGTGTAAAGGAGGCATAATTGAGTCAGTCAGCCAGTATAAAGCTTGCAAAGGCTCAAAGTGATATCTGAGAATATTACTTTGCGACGTCGTACTCGATGGTTTCCGCATCCAATAACCGATTTTGACCAACCAATGTAAATGGTCGACAGGGTACTTCCCTACTCTGAAGGAACATGACTTCATTCACAGAATTTCCAAAGCTTTCCATTGAACACTTGGCCCATTCCACCTGGGCACTTGCTTTAAGCGATCGTATCGTTTTTGGGGCCTTGGCTTACACAAGGAAGGTTATTGTTCCACATACTCATGCCCCTAAAGTAGAAAGTAAGAAAAAGTTACAAGCCATGGCCCTGTTCTCATTTCATAAGCCATCACAAGTAGGCTTTTAAAATATACGCAACGCCTTGTGTTTTTGTTTTAGTCCTCTTCATTTTTCACGGCATGGTGAGGTACTTCAAGCTTTTGTACATTCGTCTATTTCTGTCCGATGTCCTACCGGTAGGACTTGCCTGTACGAAAACGATGAATTTTGGATCGTACATCTCAATGTACGTCGTATTTAAACTGTACGACACAGCACTCTAGTCTCACGCTCGCTTTCCATTATCTCTCTTTACGTCCTCTTTTTACTTGGTCCGCACCCGCAACTGTAGTAGACAGTGCGTGATTTGGGGCGCCGCCAGCACTTCCTTCTTTTCAACCGGCAGATTGCAGACTGCCAAACAAAAAGACAAAAAGTTGGGAGATATCGAAAGTTGGGAGATATCAAAAGAAAGACCCGAATTGGGCCGATAAAAAGCTGGAATATAGACGCCAAAAAGAAGACACAAAAAAGTTCAAAGGGTACTGGTCTCGTCTAGTCTTCCCGCCCAATTCGGCCAACTCCAGGGCTCCAAGCTTACCGCACCCGCGTGACGTGCCAACCCATCCCGCATAAAAGTGCACCACATAAAGCTAGAGTTCGGCAGCGAGCATTGAACTTTTGAAAAGGTCAACGCCGCTAGAAAGAATCAGAAATATTGGTGGACAACGGGATTTCCGAAAGATAAAAAGAAAGGACCCCGGGGTTCTAAGCATCACAACTTTCCAATTTCCCGCCAAGTGGTGCAGTTGCAAATTCACACCTGAACCATCCACCTGAACCATCCACCTGAACTATCCACCTGTGCTAGTATCACAGCACTGGTATCACAGAACTGGTATCACAGCACTGGTATCACAGCACTGGTATCACAGAACTGGTATCACAGCACTGGTATCACAGCGCTAGTATCACAGCACTAGCACCACAGCACTTGTTCACTCTTGTTGCTGGTGCCATTTAACAGTCAAAAGGGGAGCCAAAATCTCTCTACCTTGTATCATATTCTTTTAAACTTGCAGGAAGTCTCCCTCTCATCAGTATCCCCACAATCAATTGTGGAGAGAATCAATTGTGGAGAGAATCAATTGTGGAGAGAATCAATTGAGCCCCTCCATTTGTTGCACAGTTTCAACAATACTTCCCGGGGATACATGAGGCGTCATGTCCACGCTTATTCCCTCTGCAAGTGCCTGCCACACAGTGCAAATGCCGCCGATTGAAAAAGATGATAGATTGAATTTACACGTGCGTACCGGATCTGCCTCGACGCTTCATCATTCTTTCGTCTTCACTTATGGGGGACTCACTATTGGGCTCGAGCTTGACGATAAGGTCTCGATCAGGGTAATCGTGAACACGTTCATGGAGAAGACTTCTCACAATAAGCTGAAGAGGTTTGCCAAATATCTTTCGGGCGAAATGTTCTTTTTGGACCTTATTTCGAAGGCATGGTCGCGGGTGACTATTCCCCCGGACGCACCAAAACCCAAGCCTAGGCTATTCCATGAGTTGGCTACTGGACATAATTGCCTATACTTATTCGGGGGCTTGACTCTTTCCGAGAGTGCTTTCGACGACGAGGCTTTTGAACTTGTACCATGTAACGATCTATGGGAGTTCAACTTGATCAAGAAAAGTTGGATTTTGCTTCATGACGGTACCGGGTGGGAAACCAATCCGTGTATACCGTCGCCGCGGTTCTCTCACAAAATGACGATGATCAGCCACCTTTCGTTTGCTAACAAAAAGAGCCATTTTGGCGTAATGATCGCCGGTGGACACGATCAAAACTCATCACCGCTCTTCACCAACTGTGTTTTTGACTTGGTGGACAAGACCTATGTATATGCTGGTCCTCCACTAGTATTCCCTCGAGTCTACGTGAATGGGAGGCAACACGCTTATTTCAAAACATCAGCCCAAAGTGACGAGATTAACGTCAATTATCTCAATAGTGTCATTGTCAACTTCAACGACGAAGTCGAGTATGTGCGCCATGATCCGACTCTGGCCACAGGGGCAACCAAAGTCTCTTTGGTCAATGAAGAGTCGCTTTTTATATATGCTCCAACTTTACCGTTAGATACGGAAGAAGTTATGAGTCCGCTTCTCACAGCAAAAGTGGGGAGGAAGATCAAACAACCACGCCTAGCATTTCTCCACAAAAAGAGAAACCTCAAGTCGAAGAGCGTGACTCATAACTTACTTCGAAGAACCGTGCCACATAATTTGAGATACCCGACAGGTGGCGTGTTTGGGCAGAACATAGTCATTATTGGCTTTTTACCTGGAGACTACGACATTTCCATCTTCATCTACAACAAACCAACGGGTAAGTGGTCGCGGCTCAATATTTTTTGCCATCACGATTACGGTTCGCATCGATTCTGGGGTGGCTTTGCCTGGACTTCGCATCATAAGGTGGTACTTCTAGGAAACTACGTGACATCTCAAACGACGAGTAGCGTGCGATACTTCTCCTCTTTGATCACAGTGAGTCTTCCCGTGACAAACATATTGGCATCTGTTGAAATGGCTGGACGAAAGCTACCTTCTACGGGGATCAAGAGTGACACCGAAACGAGTTCGGTGAGTGACATTGAAACTGCCACTTCTGGCGATGACACGTCGTCTTCATCTATGCTGCAAATGAGCGAATCAGAAGAAGCCTCGCCGATTCGCAGGTTCTCTAATAACTCAAACAGAAGCGACAACCATAAACGGTCGGGGCAAAATTCTGCCACCTTCAACGACTACGTGCACTATGCTGCGCCAAAGGTTAAGTTCACGAAGGTACGCTCCGTATTCCCTCCTGCTGCAATAACATTAGGAAGAAATGCTTTCGACCGGTACGGCAACATAATCTCTGACTTTGAACTCATTTCATTGAACGGCGATCGAATCCCTGTGTGCATGTTGATCTTGATGGCTAGATGGGGGAAGTTTTTCATTGATTTACTTTCGAGGTCGTACGTCAAGGCTGTGGACAATTTCGAGAACGATCAGATCCAGTCAGAGCCTCATCAAAAAGCTCGTTGGTCAAAAGGCAGCGGAAGTAGCTTCGGGTCTCATGGGAAAAGGTTTCACTTTTCCTCCAACGACTCGCTGCTCTCTCTTTCGAGTCAGCATGATGGCAGGGATCATATCCCTTCGAGATTAGGCTCATCAAGACCATCGCAGAAGGAGGTGCCTCAGTTTAGATTGCCTTTCCAAGATAAGAACTCATCTGATACGAGTATCATAAAGGAGATGGGCTCAGTCGATCCCCACAACCAGGCTGTTAGTCGTCGGAATTCGCTGAATTCGAATCTTTCGGGATCCTCCACATTCTTGTCTCATCTCAAGGAAATACCTCCGCAGTTGCCTCTTCCTCATGAGCCAATTCCCGATGTCCCCGCAACGCCGATATCATATCGATCCAATTCAAGGAAAAATTCAGCCGATGCTCTATCGCCACGTGCCTCGTTGCTCCATACTTTGGATATACTTCGGAGCATTCCTCCGAGATCTCCAAGGTGCTCGCCTCGTACTTCTCCGAGAGCTTCAGTTTCCCTCACTAACTTATCGATAACGGATTCACTGAGTCTGCTTGAAGATGACAAAATCGACGAGAAAGATACAGTGGGAGTCAAGGCCACAAATTTGACGGCTTCTTCGTCGATTTCTCCACGGGCAATGTCTCTTGAAAGTGAGACGGCTTCGAGTTCGGGCTTGTCAGCTGCTGAAAAGCACAAGGGCACACGCTCAATCAGTAATTCAAGCCGAGAATCCGAATTTCCGGAGTTTCAAAGCCTTTTGAACTTCGAAAGCACGAACTGGGACTCTTATGCGATGGAACCTTCTCTTATTCCAAGAAAACTATATGTTCCTTTCAGCACAAATTCGCTCAAGGCTTTCGCTGAGTATTTGTACACGGGCCAAGTAGGGAACAAATGGCTATTTCGGCCGTGTGCACTCGACTGCTTATGGATGTCTCGTTATTACAAAGTTCAGCTTCTCTACGATTTGCTTTGCGAAGTTCTCTACGGCATTATTGGGCGCAAAGAAGTCACTGTCATCAAGGAAGGTATGAAATACAGGCGAATGTTTGATGAACTTTTCGAGAAAACACGGTCGCCAATGAAATCAACTTTCAAGTTTCCTCTTGACGAGTATGAAGGCTTTTTGGATACTGTTGACGATGGCTATATGGACATTGCGTTGCTTCGGAAATCCTCGAATGTCCATAAATCGTCAACTTCATCGCGGTCCGGAAAAAGGGGCAGTTCGTTTTCGCTTTCCAAAGTGCAAGAATTATCTTCAAGATCACCTGCGGAAAGCCCTGAAACGAAATGTCATAAAGAAGAGATTTCGGATAGCGAGGCTGCAAAAGGTGTGGCTACTGATGATAGCACCAGTGCAAGCGACGAGGATGCGCCTCCTTTACATTTTCTTGACTTTGAGAAGAAAACCTCCCTCCCAAATATTCGCTACAAGTCTGTATTTGACAAAAGTGTCTACAATACAGTCCATCCATCAAATTGCTTTGATGAGATTGAAAATGACGACGATAAAGATAACTTGACTGGAGTCACTCTCGAGAACCTAGTGTCAATGGACGCGCCCGAGCCCAGCGATTATGTTATTGATCTCATTCACGAAGTAGCATCAGTGTGCGCGGATGTGAAATTGATGCTTCGGTCTATGAACGCTCGGCAGATGAGCCATGCGCTTGCTCAGACAAAGAAAGACTACGATATTTTCTCGAAACGCGTGGCGGAAGAAATAAACGAGAATAAGGCTTTTGCAAAGAAAAATGAAAATGAAAATGAAAATGCGGAATTTGACCACAAGAATGATGTCCAAGTGATGCCCGAAAGTGACAGTGAGTCTGGCGGGTATATCAAACCAATATTGTCTGCCAAATATCCGTCTGCAGGATCTGTCACCACTCTTAAGACGCTTTTGATGAGCTCGAAGACGAAGGAAGATCCATTTAAAGGGGGAAGCGGGGCCAAAGAAGGTTCCACCAAAACTCCTGCAATTTCGAGCAGTCTATCCAACCCCAGGTTGGGGTCTGTGAAGGAACAAACGTCTGGTATCGTGGGGCTGAACAAAAAATTGGACAAACAAATCGCTCAGCTTATTCGCAAAGATGAGAAATTAAAAGTGAAGGCGGCCAAGGAAGAAAAGTCGAGAAAGCAAAGTTTGGAAAAAGGTGAGAAAAAACGAGCTGATTCGTTACATCTGATCCCACCCCCATTGTCGCCAGCCTCTTCCTTCATGAAGACAGAAGCTCCGCATGGTCATAAGCACGTTACGGATTTTTCGCGTCCGCAGGCTCAAACAACCCCGTCTTTTACGGAAAGTCGTGCCAGTGCAGGTCCAGAAAAGGGCCGCCGCCGGTTTTTGGATCGCTTGAGTCGAATGACAAAGCATATTTCCAGAGAGGAGCCCAAAAAGACGCACACTGCCCCGCAATTGTCGAGGTCGGAGTCGCTGGCAAGCGTGATTTCCAATTCCAGCAAGAAATCAAATAGTAGCAAGCTATCAGTGAGTTCCATTAGCGGTTTTCTCGGGTTTAGGCAAAAATGAGCGGCCACTCGCGTTGCGCAAGCTTAAAATTAACGAAAGCAATTGAGGGAGATTGGGGAAATCGAGAGGGCAACAGAGTCATGTGCGCCACAAGCAATTAGTTGCGCCACAAAAAAATTCCCATTTGAAACCATGAAATCGGAATTCTCCGGAAGCGATTTTTTTACGATTCTCTCGCGATCGAGACGGGGTTCCATGGTTGCCCCTACCGTGCGCCAGCGCAAGCGTCTGCAAAATTGTCCACATTTTGAGGGGCTTGAACTTGGATCATATACAGTCCATCACATCATTCTGCATGATTTAGGCTTTAAACATCAGATTCTTGCATGAAGACATAGCAAGCGTGGTGATGGTGGTGGCGGGCAAATGTCGGAGTATAAATTGCCTTCAAGCTGCCATGTCTAGCCAGGGATTTGATCGACTTAAATCATCTAACTTATCCCCAACACATTATCCACAATGTCTGCCTTGCAAGAAAACACCAAAGTCTACACGTTCAATGACGGTAACAAGATCCCAGCCATCGGACTTGGAACTTGGAGAACTACCTCTGAGGACGATCCTAAGGAAGTTGTCATTAGTGCATTGAAAAGTGGATACAGACACATTGATACTGCTGCTGTCTACGGCAATGAAGAGGAAGTTGGTGAAGGTATAAAAGCGTCTGGCGTACCAAGAGAAGAAATCTTTGTTACCACAAAATTGTGGAACACTGACCATAAGGATGTCAGAGGAGCTCTCGAGAAGTCGTTGAAGAAGTTGCAGTTGGACTACGTCGATTTGTACTTGATCCACTGGCCTCTCTCAGGAGAGTTTGATGACAAGAACCCAAAGATCTACGACTGTCTCGAGCCATACTTGGAAATGCAAAAATTGAAGCAGGAGGGCAAGGTCAAATCCATTGGTGTGTCAAACTTCACCCAAAAGAAGATCGAGAGCCTCTTGTCTCATCCAGAGGTGACAATTAAGCCGGTAGTGAACCAGATTGAAGCACACCCATTGTTGCCCCAATGGTCGTTGTACGAGTACTTGAAGAAAGAGAAGATACTCATCGAGGCATATTCGCCTTTGGGATCCGACGACAGTCCTTTGTTCAAGAACGAGAGCGTGTTGAAGATTGCCAAGCAAAACAATGTTGAGCCTGCTCTGGTGTTGATCTCATGGGCAGTGCAAAGAGACACTGTTGTATTGCCAAAGTCGGTCAAGGCTTCGCGTATCGCCTCCAACCGCAAAACCTTCACGTTGAGCGATGAGGATTTTGCTGTTTTGAACAACTTGGCTGACCTTGAGGGATCTAAAAGAACCAATAACCCATTACCAGCCATTTTCGATGACTTGGCCAATTTGTAGATGATGTATAGATGAAAAGTAATTGAATGAGCCTTTGGCAGTTTCACCACAAAATCTCTTGCAACGAATCATATGTTAGAGAAAACGCAAGTCATATGACGATAAGTTGGGCAACGTGCTAGCACTTATGAGATTACCTTTGCACTCGTTCATAAGTGTCGATAGTCTTATTTAGGTGTAAACTTTCGAAAACTGTGGTGTTGCAAACAGAGTCTCTCGAAACAAATATGCTTTTGGCTTGCTTTAAAGCAGGTATCTTAAGACGTAAACGCAAAGGTTAGGTGCAAGACTAGGTGCAAACGGTGATTTGAATTTCCTTTGACATTCCTCGATTATTCGTCAACCACTCGATCGACGGCTGGAACGGAAATCCTTTTATGTGGACGACTCAGAAAAGTCTGGAAGCAACTCCGCATCAATTCAAACCCGGGCACATCACAACGAGTATTTGACAGACGAAGGTGGCCATGTAAAGATTGTTGGTGTGCTTGCTATCTCCTGCTTCGTTGAAGTTGCGCTCACATGGTTAAGAAAAGAAAGAAAACCCCACATGACGAAATTTCTTACTTCCAGAATTTTGGGTGCTTTGGTCTCAGAAACGATGTCTGCCCGCATTCTGTCAAAAAAGACGAAGACAAAGACGAAGAAGAAGAAGAAGAAGAAGAAGAAGAAGAAGAAGAAGAAGAAAAAGTTGATCCATCGTCATGGGCCTGCTGTCGTCTCGTCAAGAGCCAAAATTAGTTTCTGAAAAAAGATACCAATGCGCAAGTCTTCTCTCTTAATAGCTCACCCCTTGGAATACTATACCATTATCTTATTGAAGAGTGAACCCAGACAATTTATCTTCTGCCTGGTCCGGAAAATAACCCGGAGGTGCCCAGAAAAATGCGCAAAAATCAATGCAGAAGGTGCGCGAAGCCCCACACTACCCCGGTGTTTCGGACAGCTGGTAGTGCACACACTACCAAGATCCCCGTTAATCCACATACGGTACGCGTCTGGCGCACACCGAAAAGATGCAACGCCGGTGCCAAAATAGGTGCAGCTTGCAGCTGTGTCGGATTATTTAAAGAGGGTCGCAGATCTCCTGATCTGCAAAACATAAAAAAAACCCGATACAGAAAACAAGCGGTTTCTGACATACCTTCACACTTTCATTTCCCCAATCACTCCATTTATCAACCCTCATCATGGACCCCAACGTGATTAGCGAAATCAACCACGAGCTTGTTAAGTTCGCTCACGAGAATCTCCGGCACGTGCCCAAATCGGAAGAATACGACAAAATGATCTCTTCGCTTCCATACAACTGTTTCGAAAAAGAGCTCTGGATGCGCCGCACGTTGGCCCACGAGTTGGCTCTTGACTATACCGCCATCCGCATGGCGAACTATGACTACGATTTTGAGAAGCACCTGGCTGCCCGTCTTGTTCATCTTGAGAAGATTTTCGGCAACATCCAACCAGACGTGTTTATTGAACCTCCCTTCTACGTCGATTATGGCTTTAACGTGAAGCTCGGCAAGAAATTCTACTCCAACTTCAACCTCACTCTTTTGGACTGCACGCTCATTGTGATTGGCGACAATGTGATGGTAGGACCCAACTGCTGCTTCACCACTGCTACACACCCGACTGACCCCGCGCGTAGATGGAATGCTGAAGAGTACGCAAAACCGATCTACGTGGGTGACAACGTCTGGTTTGGTGCAGGAGTCAACGTGATGCCTGGGGTAACTATTGGAGAGGGGGCAGTGGTAGGATCTGGATCCGTTGTTACTAAGGATGTACCAGCAAACACTGTGGTCGTCGGTGTGCCTGCAAAAGTCGTAAAACACTTGACTCCAGCCGAAGCAAAGAAAGAAATGAAGAACGGGGCGTGAAGGACGAATCTGGATCCAGCAGAAATCGATGGATTCTGAAAAAGGCAGATTTTAATAGAAGATAGACAAAAAAATGGGAGAGCGAGTACTGCGTATGAAGGGAATGCTTTAGGTAGAGGTGTGCTTCAAACTACGACATATCTTCCCGAGGCTTTTTCTTTACCACTTCATATTTACATCCAATCACACTTAAAGTAAACGCAGCACGCAGCACGCAGTGAAAAGTAAAACATAGTCTTGCTTTCCGTTTTCCTTTCTCTGCGGTGATTAGAAGAAATCGAGCAAGTTCAGTATAGCTAACATGATATTACCACTGCCTCATTCTCCTTGTAGCATCACTCGGCATACAAGTTGCAGTAGGTATCGTTTTCAGCACTCTCGAAACAAAAAGCTTTAGCCCGCTCATCTAGAAGGGCCACTTTTACCAACATAGCTTTAGCAAGTCTCAGAAACAAAATCTTTGTTTCACGGTAGAAATGAGACTGTTCTACTTCAGTTTTGGCCTTAAAGTATGCTTTTTTTAAAGCGACAAGGCGGGCTATATCTAAATGTTCCTTCTCCAAAAGAGAAGATAGCTGGATGTTCAAGTCATAGTACGCACGATGAAGCACACTAAGGGAGTGCAAAGGCGAAGTTTTATGTCCTTTAGTAGACACCGAGGAGTTCAAGTTTGAGCCTTCCGACCCCCTGGTTTGGTTTTTATAGAGGGAATTGTCTGTTGCAAAGGTGTAAGCTTTTATTCTTCTGATTTTTCTCTCCGTATCTGAGACTTCACGCAAAAACGAGTCATTTGAAAGCTGTCTGGCCAATATGACATTAGTAATTACAGACGAGCTCATGGCAGCAAAGAGGATGATGAAGAAGCGCTGCATTATGGAAAGAAGTAGAAGAAACACAACAGTGCAAACAATTGAAGGAATGGAAATAAGATGATCAGCCATCAAGGCGTTTATAGTATGTATTTATGATGGCAGAAAGAGCAAGAACATACCCGGAACGAATAGTCAAGTGAAACAAAATGGAACGAGAACATCAGGAATCGGTATTTTTCTGTGAATCTTGTTTTGATTTCACTCAAAGACCATTTGGAAGTACCAGCCTCAAATCTCTCTCATTGAGCTTTGAGCGACAAGATCCACATGTACCGGAGAAAGTGTTGTTGGCGTTCTTTGTAATTATTGGTTCGGACAACTTGTGTCTTGACATGGACTAGCGAAACACGCGAGAAGAAGCTATTACACCGAGTGACATGCAGAATTACACTGAAGTTAAAGATCTTGAAATTGCGGAAAAACATGGTCTTGAAAACTAGTTGGTGAAATCAAAGATCTTGAGAGTCTGGCTATAGAATCAAGCGGTATTCGGAAAAGAGAGCAGGAGGCGTAGCCGATTACTTTGCGGTCTATAATCAAAGGCTGAACTTCGCGAGAGGGTTAAGAATTTAGTTTTTGAGAAAGGCAACATAGATTAATACGGTGTGTTTAATCTGTTTTGAAAGAAACATGTCCGTTAGTAAATTTTCTCTAAGAACGCGTTACTGTGATCTTGTTCATTCGAAACGGTATAGAATTTTTCCTCTTTCAATCCCGGGCAATTTAGTAAATATCCAGGCCCATCAACCAACAAAGTTCCCGATAAGATTCACATTCTTCAAGAAAACATGAGCGTTAAACGAATCTCTTCTTGCAGCATTTCACCTACACCCACTAAGAATCTACACATCCTCAAATCTTCTTAAAATCAAAAGTTTAACCGTACAAACAAAACAATAGGGTACGACTAAACCAAAAGAGCGACTCCCCAAACTATAGCTCAAAAATATAACTCAGATACTCTTGTCTCATATAAGAATACCGTTTTCCAGCAAAAGCATGGTAACTTTTTCAAAATCTTCAACTGCCTGTTGGTACTGTAACTGCACTGAGTTTACCCGGGGGTTTTCCTTCCATTGCTGAGTATCTACCTGACCAAGCTTAGCCAAAACTGACTTTTGCTCACGGGCCTCAGCAACAAGCATCTCCACTGGCTTTTTCTCACCAAGAAAACGTGCAAGATTGGCCTCCAAGGCCTCCATCTGGTTTTGCAAAGTGTTCAACTCATGGTGGAAAGCGTCCATGGAGAAAAACATACAGTTCTGATCCTTGTTCTCGGAGGTGCAAGCCTGTCTCGCCTTTGCTTCCAAGTTCTCAACGTGATGGAGCAAGTCACGAGCAAGACTGAGATGGAGTGCCCTTTGGTTGGGCTCGTACGACGACTCCTCCAATTCCTTGATCACACGATGAGTTGAGGCCTCGGCTTTTACAAAACGCTCGAGATCCAAGTCCCTGACTTCCCCGAGAATGTGCATCTCATGGTTCAACTTGTTGTATTCGTACCTGACATCCCCTAATGGACGCTCAGGTCTCTTTTCCTCCTGGGAAGCGACCAGTGGAATGATTGCTTCGGAGCTGGCAACAAACCTCTTACTTTCCTGGCACCCCTTGTATATTGGGTGGTTATAGATATATCTGGCATGCTCCGGGGAAGTCACGTGGAGACCACTGAAGTCACATCCATCGGGGCCTTTACCACCAAGAACATTGGTTGATCCAGCTGCTTCTGCTTTGGACCCGTGGGCCAACATTGCAGAGGCAATGGCCACGTAGAGAGCGGTAGAAAGAAAGAACATCGGGGGGAGAATGAGGATGTTTTGTGGTGGAATACCTGGTGAAGAGGGTCTTGGTGGATTATACTTCTGGAGAAAATCTTCACTATTTATACCTTTCGTGTTTGAGCCGACTTTCACCTGAAGCCCCTTTCAGATGGAATGTTTACTCAGTAGCACAGCCGGAATCAACAATGAAATGTGGTTTGTAGACAACCCCAAGCAACCGGTGCTGAAGCAGGATTTCCTCAAGTCTCAGCTGGCTTTGTTGAGTTTTCTTCTATTTTGATCCCTTCATTTCAACGTACGCTGAAAAAGATGCACTTTACCCCTGGTCCTAGTAGTGCTGATGCATTTGAGAGTTTTAACTTCTTACTTTAAGTTAGCAAAGTTTCTGAAAATATTGACATCGAGGGATGCAAATCGGGGAAATATAGATACTCTTTGTGTATCGAAGATCTTTATGTGGAGTTCCAGGTTTAGGAAACTCGTGAACATTCCCTTTGGCAGAGAATCTCGATCACAGTATCGGGAAATCAAAGTAATCTTTCAATGTTTGGAAGCGTTTATAGGGAATGGCATTAAAGCTTGTTCATCTTCGCACATTTCACAAAGGAAGTGTGACTTAGCATCAACCCGTTGGGGTGTGAAAAGGCACTTTCCAATGTCTCCCTCAGTTCACTTTTTCAAAAATTTCAAATATATAGTGGTTAAATCGCCAAACATATGTTGGGCTCGTTACAATAAGCGCCCGCCTCAAAACCGGAAAATCCTCAGATCCGTGCATGCAAGATTTTCCGTGATAATGGGAAGTACCTCTCCAGCTACCCTTTTTGGTACAGAAGATTAAACGCCGCTCAGGGGACGTGCATTGTTGTTTTAGAACAAGAGTGAGGATTAAAAGCGAAAGCTTGTACAAATGGGGAGTCATATAGGAGGCAGCTAACTACCCAGACGAGTTTCCATGATTTCCACTTGCTTTGAAAGACCCCGAAACCAGCATTCTACGTCGACTTAAAGGTATGATATCATTAAAAGGTGTAAAAGCTCGCTTAAATCAAGAAATTAGGATATGCAGACTGAAATAAGATCATTGGTACTAACTTATATCTAGTGGACATTGTTTACCTAATACTAGAGTAGACAAGACGGTCAATGTGGCTGTGCCGTTAATATGTACATATCACAATACTTCCAGTCTTTTTGTGGCTTTTTGAACATACTGGGGAATAAAGCCAGCCTCGTTGCTTCGACAACTTTGCCAAGCTGTTTTTCTGTAGGCTGCAAAAAAGCGTTGCCCAGCACGATTGAGAAAAGCAGAGGAAGAAAGCAATATATACACCGTAATTAAGCGTTAAGCCATCATTGAAAAGAGAAAGCTGACATGACCTCTGATATCACGATTGAAAAAAATCTACCCAAACTTGGCATAAGGGTCCGCTTACAAGAGAGAAAAGACGTAGCTCATTTCTCTATGATTGTTCTTGTCATTTACAGCCTTCAAAAGCCATTTTCTACATTAAGGGACAGCTGTGTAAACTCATTGCCACTTTCTTCTTCATGGGAAATACTTCAAGAGAGTAGACATAGCAAGTTAAGACGGGTTAAAAACTGGATGGAGCCTTGAAGCTTCAGCCATCACTGACAAGTCTATCCATGGGGTGATTTGCTCAAGTGTTCCACATGCTAACGATGAGAAGTGGTGCTACGGAAGCATCTTTTAAAGCGTAATGGACGGACAACCACGGCGTGTTGATAGCGTTAATATCAAGGATGAAATTGTGCAGCTCGCGTAGATAATGAATTCCCATACTACACAGGTAGTCCAAACGATTTCATAACTTGTTACAATTAGACATCTTTTACCATATTCAATCTCCTTGTATCGTCTCACACTCTAGATGTTGAGAAAAAAAACCGGTCGGAGTGCTGATGCGATAGTGTTGAGTTACAGCCAACAGAACTAGAGGTTTCGGGCATTGGCCAAGAGTCTGTGAGCCGGATGAATTTGTACCTCAAATGCCGAGGAAGCTGTGCCGTTAATTCCATTTCAGGAGATGCTCGTGCTCGAAGTGTGAAGCGCCAGTTGTCTGCTGTCAAAGGAAGAGAAGGCCTACGGTGTTGCATTGGAGAAGGAAAGTAGATTGAGATTGTCTGACATCTTGACTAGGCTCACGTCATGCTTATCAAGAACCATGTCATTCATTCATCAATAAAATTAAAGTTGCGATAACGGTGAACTTGCACCAATCAAAAAGCCTGAGTAGCAGAGTTTATTTAAGGCTCATCACTGAGTGAGCTTTTTTCAATTTATCTAGAAAACATCGAAGGAAGTTTTAGGTTCAAAAGTTGTGGTCGTCGGTGTTCCGAACGAGATTAAATCAAGTTGAGCAAAAAAACATCCATCCACAACTTGAGATTGTTAGATTCTTGAATGGTCGATATCATGAAACATTGGCTTTAAAAATAGTTCATAAGTATAATGCACAATTGTAAAACAGCGTTTGCTTGATAGCAACTTATCGGGTAAACCATCACGAGGAAATTTTGGTAACACGGCGGGATCGAGCAAGTTGGAATTGCCTAAGGAGAAGCAGAGGCGGTGCGAGAGGTCAATTTTGACGCATCCACACGGCTAATTCTCTATAACTTCACCCACATATCTAAAGTATATGTCGCTGACTTATTCTTTGAAATGAGCGCTTCGGTAGGGGCTCATTCTCCCCGTGTACAAGGAAAGTTTAGTTCTTGCTCGAACTGTCCTGTGGAGACACACCGTAATCAATGGAAGGATGTTTCTTCATAGTGATGTCGGCGAAGGTTGGAAACTTTGCTGGAGTCAACGGGAGTCAGCTGGACAACAGATTGTTGGAAGATGTAAGTAAAAAAAAAAAAAAAAAAACAATAGCAACATCGATATTGCGAAGTATAGCCAGGTGTATGCTTTCAAGGGCAAAAGAAAGAGATATGAAAGACGACTGGAGGAAATTAATGAAATCGAGTTACAAACATCAGGTTGTTCAGGATTATCAAGAAAAATGCCTTCTGAGGCCCAAGAGATGGGATGTTTGTTTTCTAAGAGGACCGGTCATAAGAAGAAAATGGTGAGAAGGGCAGGAAGACTTTCTCGATTTTTCCATTCGCGACGTTTCTTTGAGTTTTGTGATGATATTTGAAGGAGAATGTACCAGCAACCACACCGCTCGCTTGCTCCCTTTATAGGGTTGTTCAGCAAGCCAGGCGAGCTGAGGATACTCGTCATGGTTAATTCTATCGCTTCGACCAGCGTACAGCAAAGCCTCGCTAATGCGGATCCTCTCAAATCCTAGAAAAAAGCTACTTTCCTACTTTACATACGAATAATTATTTCAATCGGACCGTGGTCTGAAAAATTTGTCTTGTTGAATTTCCTAATTGAGACAATACCAACACACTCATGGTTTTCGCCCGATTGCGAAAATTTTGATGCTGAGATCGATCTGGCTTTGGGAGATTTCGCCGTACCCTGTGTCGGCGTGCATATAAAGCACACATTCCATGAGGTTCCATGGAAACATTCTATACTCCACGCTCAGTTCAAGGTCCCAATTTTTCCCAAGCCAGAAAAATAACATTCATAACAATGGCACAAGTCCACATTATTATGTATTTCATCATGAGGTACAGGGTGACAAGAATAAAGGTTCTCGGGTGTGATTTTGTCCTGCGCGAACCAATAATGTGCGCTAATTTTAGAAGCGCCGGCGAGGTATGCTTTCTTAATCCGGTAATACGGGACTCACCGCCTCGAAATTTGTCAAGTTCTTCTTTGGGCTTTAGGCAGGTAGCTCCGAATTTCTCACAGTGTACTCTCGTAATTCAGGTGACCTGTTCAACCCTAATCCGACATTAATCCGGCATTAATCCGACATTAATCCGACTTCGAGCAAGCTTTCGGCATCACTGCAGATTGCAGCCGTTTCGCAGCTTACCAATTGGATGCTGACAAATTGACAACACGCTATATAAACTCCAGTTCACCCGAGCAATCTAGGCCATCTGTTTCCGCACAGAAATTAGAAAAATATAAAAAGACCCTAACATGTCAGAACTCCAACTTCCTGAAGCTGCTGTGGGTGCCAATGCCCCATACAAACTTGCAGCAAACCTTCCCTATGAGTACCCATTGCCTGAAGGCGTAGTGGGATCGGCAGTCAATTTAACCGACAAAACTCCAAAACTCTTTCAACCTTTGAAGATCAGAAACTTGACGGTCCCAAACAGGATTGGCGTGTCGCCCATGGTGCAGTACGCAGCTGACAATAATGAGGTGACTGACTATCACAAAATTCATTATGGTGGATTTTCTCTTAGAGGACCAGGCTTGATTGTTGTGGAGGCTACCGGAGTAGTTCCCCATGCTGGCTGCTCCATTGTGGATTTGGGTATCTGGAAGGATTCTCAAGCTGAAAAAATGCGGTCCATTGTGGAGTTTGCGCACGCAAACACAGCCAAAATCGGGATTCAGCTTGCACACGCCGGCCGGAAAGCAATGCAGTCTCCGTTGTTCCAGAGCTTGGAAGACTGGGATCCAAGAGGCGCTGCCGAAAAAGTTGTTGGGCCCTCTGCTGTGAATTACAGGCCCGGTGGCAGGAATCCTACTCCTAGAGCATTGACTATCGAGGAAATTCAACATGTTGTGAAAAAGTTTGGAGAAGCTGCGAAAAGAGCTCACAGAGTCGGGTTTGACTTTGTGGAGATTCACGCTGCTCATGGCTACTTGATCAACGAGTTTATGTCGTCGCACTCGAACAAGAGAACCGATGAATATGGCGGCTCTTTTGAGAACAGAATCCGTCTCTTGTTGGAAGTCATTGATTCCGTGCGGGCTAATGTTCCAGAAGATTTCCCCGTTTTCTTGAGATGGAGTGGCTCTGAGTTGCATGACTCGAACCCTGATGCTTGGACAGTTGAAGACTCTGTGAAATTGGCTCCTATTGTGGCGGAGAGGGGCGTGGATCTTCTTGATATTTCCGGTGGTGGTAACGACTCCAATGCTGACCGGCCTGATAAGGGTTTTGGCATGTTCTTGAACGCGGCCAAAAGAATTAAAGAGGCTGTTGGAGACAAGGCTTTGGTGTCTTCCGTGGGGCGCATGCACGATCCCGTGAAAGTCAACGAGCTTCTCGAAAATGGTGTGATTGACTTCGCTTTGGTTGGTTCTCCTTTCATGGTAAATCAAGGGTTGGCTATTGAATGGGCCAAGGCTTTAGATGTCGAAGTGCACCACGCCCCTTCACTCTGGCCAATCAGGCCTAAGTACGCAGAAATGATCAAGTATATTTCTGAGGTGAGTGCTAAGAATGCTGTACAGGAACAGCAACAAACATAATCCTAGGCGAGTGGGGTTAGACTTGATGCTAAATAGAAATAGAAAAAAATAGACGCTTATTGACTTTGTTATAGCGTAGGAATAGAATTCTACCGATCCGGATTAGGTGAGGCTTCTTTGTCATGAATCAACCTTGTCAACATTACTGCTTTTCCTAAAGTTGACAATCTTTGTAAAACGAATCAATCACGATAATGGTGTTTGCAACATCAAAGATTTTTTTGAGACCTTTTCCCGTGCCAATCATTTGTGTGAACACTTTGCTAACATTTCAACGTAAAATGTCTGCTCTACACACCTGAATGTAATACCATCAGCTCTGTTTATTGGGGAGTGGGATTCTTACTGGTGCATCTTTCTGTGAAAGATTACACGCTTTAGAAATAATCAGACGTCCAATCCTGGTTCTGATTCAAGTGTCCTTGCGACGCTTGATTCAACAAAATTTACTGATTCTGTGAATATCACAATATTCTTCAGTTCTAGTAGCTTCTGCACCACCTCTTCCACGTTCGTTCAACTCGGGGCAAGTGTTTTTTTTTTTTTTTTGTTTTCACTCAGCTATTTCTTCTACTCACTAAATAAGAGATTTGGTGTGGGCAAACCCCTCAAGATATTCTAAGAGTATCGCTATCGCTATGGAGTAATTAAACGAGTTTATTCAATAAATACGCCAGACATCTACTATTCTTTTCATAGTCATATAGATATAGAATTGTGCCCGTGATACTGCTAGCTATTCCCTTTTGACCAAATTCTACAGATATTACTCTTTTTTGGTGCCGATCTCACTCTTTTGTTGAAATTAATACACATCATGTAAGCGTATTCACCGATGCGGCTGCGAACATGGAAAGTGCTTGTCTACAAGACCATTTTGCTCTGTTAAGTTTGTTTTAAAATATATAAAAGGACGTGTCTTAGTTGTTTGGAATGTACATTTTTCAGACTAATTTAAAATTAATGAGATATCTTCACTCTTAGAAAACGTGTAGCGATATGGTTTTTTCATCGGTGCTCTGAATGAGCCATAGTTTGCTATGTAAATGGCAATCCAGTGCTACTCCACCCTTCTTAATTAGAGCCCACAGGAAAATACGTCGTAAACTGATGACTTCGTCTTGCCTGCCAGAAATGTCGGTGATCTTATCGAAGCATAGAATTGCGAAAACATTGGCTCTATCTTTAATCCAATTCAAGGTAAAAGTTAAGATACCTCCTGCGCACCGTCAAGACAATCAAAACAACAGTTCTTGGTCAATCAAAAGATCATAATGTTTGTAATATGAAATCCTGGCTAATGTGGTAATACTCGAGATCTTTAAGTTTATTTCGAATCAATGAACAAACTAAAAACTCATCAAAAGCTTTAGAATAACCCTTTCGTTCAATCTAATAATTTCAAAGAGACATCTATAAAAACACTGCTCCGGATCTACGCACGCAAATAAACTTCATTTTTTTATATGCCTAAAAGTTTTTTCCGCAAGAAAACATCACCGGATTCCAATTTGCAATTGGATTCTTTTTTTTTTTTCTTTTTTTTTTTCATTTCTCTTCTCATCGGGCTTCTCAACATGAGGCAGTGTTATTTCAAAACCAGGGTTCCGGTGTGCAGCCCACTCGCAAACCTTAAATGTGACATGGAGGCTTTAAACTGCGCCTTTGCGCCAGACTATGGAACTCAGGGTCACGTCGCCACCTGAAAGTGAAAATGTAGATAGTAGTATATCAGCCGTATTTCATCGGTTCGGACCCCATTATCTTTCAGCTACAGATCCCAAAACAACAACAACAACAACAACAACAACAAAAAATGTCTGTGCAACACCCGCCTTCTTACACGGCTTCCATCACAAAAAATAAAGCAATGAATCCCGCCCCAATAAATTCAGCCGCTCAACGGAATATGCCTCGTCCAATCACCTCCAGTCTGATCCCAGAATCGCAAATGGCTGCTTTGAAAGGTTACGATATGGTGTACATAGTAGACGACAGTAGTCTGATGTCATGGAAAGAAAAAAAATCGGGTCTTGTTCCGTGGTCCAGTGCGAGAGACGCTCTCGTATCTTTCAGCAGCTTGTGCGCCGAATGGGATGAAGATGGTCAGGATTTATACTTCATTAATCGGAGTGAGGGTCTTTTTGGATGTTCCCCTGAACAGATTGCCCAAGCTTTTGACACCCAGTCACCCCTGGGGCTGACAAATATGGGCCGTAGGCTTCAGCAAGTTGCATATGAATATTTCAAGGATTTTGATCCCGTTAGGACAAAGCCTGTCAACGTTATTGCAATCACCGATGGAGAATTTACTGATGATGTGGAAAGTGTAGTCAGGTGGATCGTCAAAAACTTGGAAAAGCATAATGCTTTGGCCAACTCCTTCGGAATCCAGTTTATTCAAATAGGAGCAGATCCAAAGGCCAAACGGCACCTAGAATACTTGGATGACAATCTCTTTGATCTCACTCGCGATATTGTTGATACTGTGCCCTGGATCGAGAGCAAGGTTGACGGGAGAGGTTTCGATGGCAAGTATCTCTTGAAGGCAGTCTGTGGAGCCATCAATAAAAAGATAGATAATGAGAATTTGGATCTTCGAAAGGCACCAGCCAAAGACAAGGGTAAAAAGCCCGGAAGATTCCGGCGTCTCTTTAGGCCGTCTTGAACGGGTTCAAGACAATTCAGATAAACAATTTCAGATAAAAGTCTTCAAATGACCGGAAAGAAAGAGCGTCCAGAATCAATGTTTGCTTTAGTTTCGTCAGTGGTCATGGCAGGGTTCAGGCCTTACCAGTCGAGTAGCGAGCAATTCAACTAATGAACACACAGACAATTATTATTACTTACTCAAGTCAGCTGTATTTTTATCATCAAGATTCCAGTTGAACTTCGCAGAAGGTCTGACAGCACTAACCAAGATCTTATATGAGTATCTACAGGAATGACAATAGATGCATCAGTGTCTAATAAACTTAATTGTCCCTCTCCTAACATATCTTCTGGGATAATATACGATTCATATTCAATAGTTCCACCTTTATCTGATACAAAGTCAGAATACACTTTAATACACCACCATTATTACACCCCAAAATCACACCCAAGTCACCCCGCTTCGGTAGTCCTATAAATATAAGTTTGAGCTTATTTGATTTAACAAATGGATCATTCGAAAACTTTTGACGGACTTTTAATCAATCTGATATTTCGAATTGATTTTAAAAGTTATCGAGTATTTAGCACATGAGCCCGGATAACACAGAATAAAACAAAAATGACGATTTCGGGATTGAGCAAGAACTGGTTTTGTGAATGCCTTGACGGAGCAAAACACGGCTCATGAACGATCTCGGTCCAAGTTAAAACAAATGTTTACGCATTGCTAATTCTCGATAAGACCACCGACGCTTTTGGCACTATGGTGACGATTTCGATTTACGGAACAATCCCTTAAACTCGTACCGGCTCAAGGAGCTAATCAAGAAGGGTGGAGTAGTAGTACGCTGGTATTTCAAAGCTGAGGCACCTAGAAACTTATTAAAGCAGAAGGGACTTCTAGACAAGCTCTAACCAAGTTTGCAGCCGCATTGGTGAATACGAATTTATGGTGTGTCTCAGCTTTCAACAAAAGCTTGAGTTTGGCCTTTAAAAAGAATCATTGGTCAAAAAGAAAGGAGCTGGCGGCATCACGGGAACAATTCTATGTCTACATGGATACGGAAAACACGATTAAAGAAAATAGTGTATGCCTCGCGCATTTATTGATTAAACAATTTACTCGATAGCAATAGTGATTTGTTTTAAACATAGGTATTTTCGAATGATAGAAAATATTTTTGAAATAGTTTTAGTGCTTTTCGCAAAACGTATCTCGTATTTATTCAATAGAAGAAATAACCAAGTGAAAATTGACAACACTGCCCCACCTTCCTCATTTTTTCAAATTGCTCCTCTCGGGGGAAACCTGGTCTGATGCTTTGCTGCGCTGATAACTAAAGATGAAATACCCTCCCACAGCCACAGCGGCAATGATTCCAAATACCAGAGTTTGCGAAACCATGGGCGATTCAGAGTTGAGCTTTTCTTTTGGCCCGTCCCTATTTCCAGTGGAATTGAGGCGTGCAGCTATTCTCGTCCTTGGAAAGGAACCAAGGGACCTCGAGATAGGGGTAGTTGGCTTGATTTTGTACAACATCGAGATTGTAGCAGTAGTAAATTAATTTGCAACGTCTTCGGATATATTGCCCTTGTATTGCCTTAGTTTTGATTGGTCTACTTGTGCAAGGTTTAAATCACAATAGGTTGAGTTAACTAATGTAAATCACAATAGGTTGAGTTAATGTAAAAGCACTAGTAGGAAATATTTGAGTAATGACGGGGAGAAAAGGGGTTCTTAAAAAGCAGAAAGGGATTTGGCCAAGGTCACAGTTTCCAATCTTTTCTTTTTTTTCATCATTCTTGATTTATTCTTGCTCTCTGAATTGCGGGGATAGCCCTATCTATTGCTGGCTAAATCGGTAGATTGCTGCGAAATACGAGACTCGTGATTCGAGGAGGCGCACGGGCGGCATGTGACCACAACGAGCGAAAACCAGCATTTTCTCTCGCCATATTTTGAATGTGATTTCGGGCAAAACTAATTCTTTCCATTTTAAAGCCTCATGGCCCAGAAAGCTACGAAGGCTGAAGGAGATGTAGACATCTTGGACGAAGTGGGCTCCAAGTGATCGGGGTCAGGTGCAGGAGCGTGCGGCTTTCCCCGCCGTGCGCGGCTTTTCAGACGCTTCAAATTGGAAGCAAATGGAAAAAGAAAAAGAACAAGAACAAGAAAAAAAATGGTGTTTACTCGAGCCGTGCTATCCAGGTCATGAACTACTTTCTACTTGTGTAGCCACTTTGTTCGAAACTACACGACATCAAAAGATCAGATTGCAGGCTCTAACAAGCACAGCATACTCACACTAAAATCTAGGCACGTAACATGGCTCAGAAGTAAAGCACTGACAACACTAGCACGACTGGACTAACAAAGTAGAAGATACTCGCTTGCATCTTCATGAAACCAGCCTCAAACACTATTTCCTCTTCGTGTGTCAACGGAATGTTTTGATAATCGTCTGAAGGCTCTCCATCGAACCTAAATTGTCCCAGGTGTGGAGGCTCAGACGCAGAAGAATACTTGAATTTTTCTTCACCACCAATGACACTAGTGACAAGAGTATAAGTCTTCTTCAACGTAGCTTTGTACTCTGAGGATTTGCGAAGTTGTTTAGGCATGGCGAGGCTCAGTGGTAAGCTCACACCCGTCTTAATAAATTCTCTTGCCCAGGTACAGTTTTTGTCACGGGCTGAGACATCATATTCCACGGTAGACGAGTTGTACGAAGGCACTCCTTCATTGTAGCAACTTTGCATGCAAATTCGGATCTCTGCCCTACCATAGTCCCCCGGTTCTTCATAGTCCCCCGGTTCTTCATAGTCCATAGATTTGTCACAGTCTACAGATTTGTCATAGTCCATAAATTTCGCACATTTCTCGGGACATGTAATGAGTTCCTTAGAGAAACCAGCTCCAGCCTTCAGTTGCATGTTCTGGACTAAGTGAGCTGCGGTGTTTGGCTTTTTGATCTTCGGAATCTTTAAGAGCATTTCATCATCGACAAATCTATCTTCTTGTTCATGGGGCGAGGTAAGAAGAGAGTGCGAAGAATTCGATTTGACAGTTTCCTGAGTTGGGGCTTTCACTCTAGTCAAAAATTTCAGCGTTTCTTTCGACATAGCAGCAGCTACTGGATCCAGCAGATCTGGGAACAGTCTGTTTCCATATTTCTGGTAAAGTGTGGAGATACTTGCTTTCTGAAATTCGATTTCAGGCGTGACGTAAGAAGACGCAAACCCCAAAAAGCCAGGATCAACGCTTTGAGGCAACACAGGTGTCGGAATCTGCAGGAGACTGGCTTCATCAGCCAATGCATCTTCATATTCAACCATAGCTCCACTTTGCGAATCGGTGACTAGATTTGAAATTCCAGTAATATAAGTGACACCAGAGACAGCTAAAAGATATGGATGGTCACTTGTTTCTGCTGGATTTTGAGTGGTTGCGATCAGCTGAGCTTCAGGAGTGCTAGAATCATCATTAACCATCTCGTTGGAATCAGATGATCTTGAAGACTCTTCATAGAACACCTCTTGAATCATAGTGGTGTCCGGCTCTCGAGATACTGTAGTTTCCAGAGGGCTATGAGTAACTGTCAAACTCACAATCTCACTAACAACCTCAATGAGATCCAGTTGTAAAGACATAGAGCTAGTCCGCGAAGTTGAGGTTTCAGACTCGGAATTTTCAACCATATCTAGATCAATAGAGGCAGAAATGACCTCTGCAATAGATGCACTGTTCTGGGAAGCGTGATCACGAAGAAATCTAGAGGGTGATCTCGCATGTCTTGATAATTTTGCATCTCTCATGGATCCCAAGAGACTTTCTCTGGGCAACTCGAGAGACTCCCATGCTGGACCATCTTCAAGAGTGGGGAAATCAAATACAGACATAGCTTGCTTCTGTTCGGCAAGCGCTGGAATGACGCTTTTGGCAACTGACTCATTCTCTGTAAAAGAGTCCAGTGTAACTGTCGAAGAATTCCAGAATTGCGGCACTTTCAGGGTTTCTATGGGCGTGGAAGTCCGAGCCAATTCCTTCAAATTGCTTGCCAGAGACAGATCAGTAAAAGCGAACATGTCCACGGGGTCTTCGTGATCCTCATGATCTTCTGGACCTTCTGGTGAAACATTCAAAACATTCGAAACATTTAAAACTTTGTCATCACCAGAAGATTCAACTGTGACATTCTCTGTAAGTGCCTGCGATTCATGGAACCACAACGCTGAAGCTTCAATCTCTTTCTTGTTATGAAACACCTTGAAGTCGAATTTCGATTCAGGCCGTTTGTTAACAATCACGATTCGGACAGGGTACGGAGTCTTAGCTACCAAGTTGGTCTTGTAAGACTTGTACTCTTGCTTTCCGTTGGAGTTTATTTGCAAAACAGGGTCGCTTTGCTTCAACAAGTCCTGGTTATGGCCGTGACCAAACTGAAATGATACTGCACCTTGTAAGTTAAAGTGGAATTTGTAAGCACCGTCTTCATCGACCCTGACGTGGCCCAAAAGTTCAACTGCAAATCTCCGTGGGTTCACAATCTTCCCATAGAGTTTTGCAGTCACTCCGAGACTTCCGGTAGGTTGAACAGTGTCAAAATCCGAAATCGTCGAGTCCTTCAAGTGGTACTTTTTCTTGTCCTCTATAGCTCGTGTTCTTCTAAGAAGCCCTTGCTGCAATGGTTTGATGGACTCACAAGACTTTAAAGACTTTTTCGCAACTGCGCCCAACGAGACTTCTTCCATCGTGTCTTTGATTTCTCCTTGTACCAAATAGCTGGAAATATCGTTGACATAAGTGTCGCTGGGCGTTTGGAACAGCAACGAAATGAACGAGTCGGCCATGTTCTCGGGTGACATGGGTACAACTCGGGTGATTCTGACCGGATAAACAGCATCTTTTTGAAGGAGTACATGAAGTATATCCTTACTTGATGATTTAAGGATCATTTCAGGAGCAACGCTTTTATAGGCTTCAGTGTAACATGTTTCTCCGGCGCCAATTTGGAGAAGTGCGTCCATGGAAGCATCTAAAGAGAAGCGATACTCGCCCGATTCTTGTGCAACGAAGTAACCAGAGGTCTCTTCAATCATCAAGTTGGAAGCCGAGCGACGAGAGAAATCAAAGCCAATATCGCCCACGTCTTCAACGACATCAAGAAGAGCAAAATCTTCGACTTTGTTGTGGAACTTCTTGCTTCCCTTAAACTCGAAATCGTATGGCACATTATAAATGTTCGCTTTGAGGCCTGACAAGTCATAACTGGCAGCCACAGTTCCAGCTAAAGCGACACAAGCCAAAATAGCCAACAGTCTCATTTAATTAGGATTGTTTGGAACTTGAAAAGAAACAAAGAAAAAATAAAATTATGGCTTGCGGCCTGATTTATACCCCATGAACATGTGTGGACTGGTCATCGTCCAAAGACAGCTACGAAAGCAGCTTCGATTGTTGATGTTTTTTTCATTGTGCCAAACAAAACAATGTGTCAACACCAGCCAGACAAGCTCTTACCCAATGATCGACAAAACGCGTCAGCAAAATAGAACTCCTTGTTCCAAAAAAAGCAGAAAGGTGTCATAATTTGAATAAAGACACTTCGAGGTTATGCATGAACACTGCACCTCCTCGTAAAGTTCACTCAGGTAATTTTCCTGTGGCCCGGATTAAAAATGCGGGGTACCAATACGGAAAAACCGCGCGTGTTTTCAGTGCTACGCGCTAAACCCGGAAACTTAAACTGCTCAATGTCGATCTTTTCGAAACATCAACAAGTACCACAGTCCACATGTGGGATTGCTGGCCCCTGTTACAGAATATTGTCGTGTGTGTTTTAGCCTTGCTGGCGTCTCTGCCTTCCGAATCGAGATGGGTGTCCCTCACAGCAGCAAAAATAAACATGTCAATCGGGTAACTTTACCACTTTCTATGTATGGCGCTTCGATGAAGTGATAAAAGCGTCTAGCAAGGAATGAAGTGCCGTATAATGCGTCATTGTTAGCTCTTTGGGTACGGTGATGTCAAAGGAAAAATAATGATGAATAAGAGTACCATGTGAAAAGAAAAAAGAAGAAGGATTGACATAAATCCACAAGTGAACCAGAGGGCAACCACTTGTTAATACTACAAGGTAACAGATTCTTAACGGCCTTGGAAATACCTACTTCCAGTGAACGTTCTAGTGTTTTAATGTTCTAGTGTTTTAATGTTCTAGTGTTTTAATGTTCTAGTGTTTTAATGTTCTAGTGTTTTAATGTTCTAGTGTTTTAATGTTCTAGTGTTTTAATGTTCTAGTGTTTTAATGTTCTAGTGTTTTAATGTTCTAGTGTTTCAATGTTCTAGTGTTTTAATATTGTGGTGGCGAAAGCGGGAAAAGGATTTATGGGTCGATGCTGGCCTGTTTACAGCACGAGGCCGCTCACGCTAGTATTTCCAAAGGACAATGGCCGGAATTGTCAGTAGCAGGATCACCTGACCCAAGCATGATTGATGGCATATCTTTAATTTAAGCCGACTGCATGCATTTGTTAAGTAGTGTACCTGTCGAAATTTGGTCAATTGGTAACTTACGTTTTGTTGGAAGGGCTATTCTGGGAATTTGTTGGCGGAAATGGCTTAAGCAGCTTAGGCAATAGAACCCCTCAAGTTTGAAAAAAGTTTCCCTGCGAAGAGAAGCTATGAAGCTCCACGTAAGTGTGCTGAGACAAAGACATCCATATCTTCACCAATGACTAGAGCTTTTCTGAATAAAGTAGTGAATGCGGGAAGCCCAAAGAGAAGGCATGTTTATTTAAGGGTTCTGTTGTACCTGATTCAGGTACCTATCATGACCGAGAAGAAGCTGGAGATCATATTATGAATATCCGGGCCATAACTGCATCGGATAGGGACTAATAATACACAACATTAACGAATTTGGAGTTAGAAGGCTCAACAAAAGAAGCTGAAATTCAAAGTGATACCAAAGCAAAGATCAACAGGGAACAAAACTGATGATTGCTTCAACAGCTCCTATAACATGAATTACGCACAATCAAAGAAACTCTTCCAGATCGTGAAAATAGGAACAAGAAGCATTCGATGATGACGATCAAAATGAAGGCGCAGGTTTTGTATTAGATTTTCTCGCAAAAGCTCAAGCTGAAAGATAGCAAGAAAACATGAATGTGGTGATTAAGATGACAGCCCTGAAACGCCAAACTCTTGGAAAGAAGAATCCATAAATTGCGCTGTTGCCCTTCCACTCATCACTTACTAGAAACACTTTTGACAAGCTTTTTCTGTCGGCTTTGAGCCGGTAGTGCTGAATAATAGTACCAGTCGAAGAGAACACAAAACTTGAATGATGTATTTCGAAATGTTTACTGGTAAGTGCCGACATAAACAAAGGCAAATCCTCCATTTAAGAAACCCGACGTCACTAATATAAAACTGTCTTATCAGGTTCAAAAAAATCGTAGCCAATCCACGGAACAAATTTCTCTTGGCCCATTACACGGGATAAAACACTTTTGGCCCATTCCACCAGAAAATCACAATCGTGCTGATATTTTACATGGCAAGAAGTATGACACAACTTCTGAACGCATGGAGGGAACCGAAAGTGTCAAAAGCTTTGCAAATGATAGGTTCAAAACACCGTCGAAATCCGATGACAGGGACTCATAGCTGTGCTGATTTGTTGTGTGTTTATAAAAGCTTTATAGGTTTGGATATTCTCATTTAACCCAATCAAAAAAACGACGGCCGAAATATAGAAATAAGCCCAAATTTGGATATACGTAAATTAAAGCGAGTTTTCGGTCCCATACCTGGGATACCAACTCCCTCTAGTTTCAGAATGCTAAGTGACAAAAATGTGAAGAAATACCGGCAGTTTATGTAACTTTCCTATCACTGAGGCCTTTCTCCTGCTTAATATATATCACGTTCGTTCCTGCGTTCGAAATTCACAGTAAACAACACGTGAAAACAAATTTTCAAGAGATTGGCTTGTCTTTTATTTTCTAGTATATTAAAATAGCAACACAGCTTTAATTCCAACATACCATCAGAAATGGTTAATGCGTCAGTTCAAAAGCCTTGAATGGTGCATGTTGAGTGACGCAAATAAATGTCGCCGGCAAAAAGCCTCGTTTGCTTCGATTCAGTCAGTATTTGCTAAGTAGAGTAGAAGAAAACACAAAGATTTTTCGTCTATGAAACATGGAAGAGCGAAATGTGCTAGATCTTCAGCATACTCGGTACTACTTTTTTGTTCGGTACAATGAATTTGATCGATCCTAATCATCCTTTATCAGGTGATGACGCATGTTTCGGAAACCTCGGCCCGAGATAACGTTATGCACCTGGCGCATGACAGTTACTGTACACCGCGAGGAAAAGACGTTTATTATCCGAAAGAACTTCTCTCGTCCATCAGGCGAGTGAAGATAGCTTACTGAGTACTTTAAAAAGACAGAGGCATGTCCAAGAATTTCCTCATCTATATGTTGGTCCGACTTAATGTTTCTCACGAGTTTTGATCGGTTGTATAAGAGAACATGAGAAATTCTAAAGGAACGCGAAGCTTGTCCTTTCCGCAACGGTACTTTTCACACCGATTTGACATATACATGTTGGTCTACACCCATGATCATTTTTCGAGTTCTAAGCCATGCAAAGATGTAAAGTTGACTGGTTTTTGCTCACGTGCCTATCTCTTTTATTGAACTTGTTCGACTTAAATCAATCCTTCTTTTCTATAATCATTAGCTTTATGCCCTATTTACGGAATTTTAAAACAAGATAAGTTCCCAAACGAAGAACAAATGTCAAGACTAACATCAAACCAACCCAGAGCCCGTGCTGTGCCGAACCGTATCCTAAGTTTTCAAGCACAACATCACCCTGGATTAAACACTGGTTCTCTAAAGGCGAGGAAAACATGCATTTGCAACTAGCACCACACTCGAAAAGCGTGTTTTGGAACTGATTGAACATCATACCCTGGAAAGCGTACCGTTGGTAGTCAATCCAGTAGAAAGTGTAATACCAGAAATCATTCAAAACTGACGCGGATACTAGAAAACCACCAACGGCCATCCAAAGCCCGTTAGTGAAGGCAGTGATGGCCAAAGCGACAACAAATACCGGGAACAACGTCGCTATGAAAATAGTGAGCGATTCGGCAGCCAACAAGTTCATGAAAAGATAAAGCACGTACATGAAGAAACCTCTTGCCGAGCTCTTGAAGTTGCACATGAAGTAAGTAATCACCGAGAACAAAATCACTATTGCGAAGAGAAAGGGCACGCCAATTGCAAAGTTAGAGATGACAAATGAAAACGGCCCGTAGAGCCCGTTACTTCTCTCTTTCTTGTATGCAAAGTAGTCCTCGAGGTACGCTGGAATGTACGCTACCGACATGAACGACATGAATGCCCCGGAAAAAAAAAGAGCATTGGTGAAAAGCTGTATGTTCTGCTGTGAGTACGACAACCGTAACCACACTGTACCCATCATTATGGCCAAGCCGAAGTACATTGCCAAGCGCACATAGTAGGCCAAGTAATCACGGCGTGCTTTGACCATGCCTCTTTGGAACAAGGCGAGCGTTTTTGACCAGGCCGTTGGGGGTGTGGTTTTTGGTTGTTCTGAGAATGAGCTTTGCTCTTTTTCGAACTTCCCTGAGAATGTGACATCTGGCTTCTTCTCTGACTCTTTTGCGAGCTTCACAAGTGTGTTTATCGCCCCAGTTCCGTCTTCTGCACCAAAATCAGTATTGATCACATCCAAAATATATTCTGCCGGGTTGAAATGAGGTGGTATTGGATAACCGGCCTCTGCAAAGTATTGATTGATGCCCTGACGAGAACCGAAGTAGGCCACTTTTCCCTCGGTCAAAAACATGACATTATCAAACAAGTCGAAAGTCAGCGTTGAAGGCTGGTGAATCGATGCGACCACCACAACGTTTTCCGCTTGAGCAAACTTCTTCAATGTTTGGACTACCTCAAAAGAAGCCTTTGAGTCCAATCCAGATGTGGGCTCGTCAAGAAAAAGTACTTTGGGCTTTGTTACCACTTGGCATGCCACAGAAAGTCTTCTTTTCTGACCTCCTGAAAGTCCTTTTTGGACTGGTGTGCCCACTATAGTGTCTTTCTGTCTACCAAGGCCAAAGAAATCAACGGTCGTGTTAACAAGTCGCTTTCTCTCTTCATTTGGTAGGTTTTCCAGCATCCGCGACGAAAAACTGATCAGCTCTTTCACCGTGAGGCATCCCAAAAGATGATCTTCTTGCTCGACAAACCTTGAAGATTCACGAAGAAGACTGCTCGTGACCGGCTGGCCACCTAAAGTAACATTTCCATAAACGTCAAACTTCTTGAGATTGCCCGTTCTCTGAGCAAGTACAGATAGTAAAGTAGTCTTACCTGAACCTGAAGGACCCATAAGCGCAGTCACGGTCCCAGGCCGAGCCAGCCCACTTACGTCCTGGATCAAGTATTTTGCACCCATAGTGACAGAGACGTTGTGCCATTCCAAAGCGCCAGTCATGATAACAAACTTCAATTAAAAATGCTGTAATAGTTCCTTTATAATTGAATAAGAGTAAAGGAAGACAAAAAAAAAAAATTATGAAAAAGCTGGATCTGGGTCTATTCTTATATCCAGCGGCATTCGGCATTCGGCATTCGGCGGGCGGCGAGCTACGAGTGTCGGGCTTCATCGGCGATGCGCCCAATGCGGAAGGCGAATTTTACTCTTTCTTCCTGCGTGGCGAAATCGGCATGATTAGTGAGACGATTTCCACCTTTGTAGGTTGAGGATTTCCTTCAGATTTCTCAGAATTTTAAAGATGCAAAGCGATTTCTTTTCAGCCAAAAGTTGCAAAGGAAAGCACTGGAAGTTGGTACGGTAATACCCGGGAAAATTCTTCGAGGGAATAAAAGCGACCTCGGAAAAATTGCCTTTTTTTTGTTCCGGAATAGGAGTCGGGCAAGGGCCGCCCAAAGCGGGAGGATGTACAAATCCGGAAGGCGCACGGCGTTTTGTCGTAGCTGCTTTGTCGTAGCTGCTTTGTCGTAGCTGCTTTGTCGTAGCCCTTTTATCTATTTCTTTAGGCTCACCTTCTCAATTCTTGTGCCTTTTCACCTATCTATGTCCTGGCCACTTTCATGAGGCAAAGTTCCTAAAATATACTACACTGGGAATTTTTCGGTGTTAAGTATGGCTTTGCATAGATTCTTCTCCCATCTCTAAACACGCCCAAGGTCTCAGTATGTAGTACTGTTGGAATACATGCACAGGAGCGCGCACTTCGGAGAGCGTACTTTCTAGTCACTCAAAGGACAAACTTACTGGTCTGAGGCAGTGTTGCGGATTAAATGTAAATCGCTATTTTTTTGTTACTATTTAGTATATCATTATGATAACGTCGCGCACCGGGTTCCCGGACACACCGGGTTCCCGGACACGCGACGCGTAACGCGTCTCCCAAAAAATTTGTACTCCTTTCAACTTCACCCCATGAGTCGAGTTTGGCGTGAATCTTCATCAATTTGGATGTACACGGAGAGAAGGTCCAAATTGCAGCTGAAGCGGTCTTAAAACGAAAATTTCTCTCTCAGCGGGCCGCTGCGAAATACTTTAATGTGGCTCCGTCAACCTTGCATGATCGGCTCAACGGTGCCCTTGATCGCTCTCAATCTCGCTTATTATTGATCAAATTGACCATCCCAGAAGAAAAATCGTTAATAGACTGGTCCCTCTCCATGGACGCCAGAGGCATGCCGCCTCGGATTCCTACTTTGCGAAAAATGGCAGATTTCTTACTCGCGTTGCGCGGATCTGACTTGACATTCCCGGTCGGCAAAAATTGGGCGGCAAGGTTTCTTAAAATGCACCCTGAAGTTAAAACTACTCGTTCCAGATGTTATGACTATAAGCGGGCAATGTGTGAGTCACCAATTGTTTTTAATTCGTGGTTTGACGTGGTGGAAACAACAATGGGTAAATATGGCATCGACACCGACGACATGTACAATGTGGACGAAACTGGGTTTATTATGGGAATGAGTGGATCAGAAATAATTGTCACTGGAGCAGATATTCGTGGCAGAAAAAAATCTATACAGGCTGGTAATAAAGAGTTTGTTACGGCAATCGAATGCATCAATGCTTCGGGGTGGGCGCTTGAACCTTTTATCATCTTTAAGGGAAAACAAATCGGCAAATCGTGGTTCAATGCGCCCAAAGAGAACTGGCGCTTGGGGGTCAGTCCAAATGGTTGGACGTCGAACGATATAGCCGTCGTATGGCTTGAAAAAGTCTTCATTCCACAAACAACAATGCGTGCAAAGGGTAAATATAGACTCTTGGTTCTCGATGGACACGGCAGTCATTTGACGGTCGAATTTGATAAAATTTGTACTGCCCATAACATAATTCCCATTTACATGCCTCCACACACATCACACTTTTTGCAACCACTTGATGTTGGGTGTTTTGGGCCTTTAAAAGGGGCTTATCAAAAGCGTGTGAAAGATAAGACAGAGCGCGAGGTATCGGCGCAAACGCGCCTGCATGTTCTGAAAGAAGATTTCCTCGAAATGTATCGAGAAGCGAGAAATGATGCATTTAAGCCCTCCAATATTCAACTGAGCTTCAAAGCTACAGGATTGGTGCCTTTCAGCAGACTTGAAGTTCTTAATAAGCTCGAGATTCAGGTTCATCCTCAAACACCTCCACGAACACCTACCCGTATTTCACACACGTGTTCACCACCTAAAACCCCATCATTTCACGAGAGAGTACAAAGATTAGAAAAAATTATGATTTCTTCAATTAGAGAGCGTTATCCGACGCCGCCAAGTGAATTCAAACATGCTCTTAGTAAGTTGGTAACATTGTCTCAATGCGAGCATCAAAGCGCGGCAATAACCTACAAACAACTTACGGATGTAATCGCCATGCACAAGAAGGAAAAAGCCAAACAGAGCAAATCTAGAAAGCGAATTACTGGAATAGCCGACTTGTCACTTGACGAATTTATGGAGCGAGATTTGAACGAGACACAGGCCCAAATATCGAAAACGGCAAAATCTCGCGAACGAGTTGATGGCGATT